>SMGT01015427.1:95390-118467 GCA_004794575.1 Lanistes nyassanus | reverse complement strand
AGAATCGTCAACAAGCCTTTCAAGTTGTTGGTAGTCTTCTGTGAACAGGTCGCGTGAGCACCGTTCATCAGCCGCCGACACAATTTTTTGGTGACAGTAGAGCTGAGCCACACACACACACACGCGCGCGCGCGCCTCTTTCTCCATCCTCCCCGTGTTCCATCCCCTTCATTATCTGTCATCACCTCACCGCCTTTATTTCCTTCATCGCCTTTATCGCTTTTCATCGCTTTTATCATCTCATCGCCTTTTATCTCTTTCATCACCTCCCCTTTAGCTTCCTTAAGTCAGTCGGGCTTCGACTCTCATTGGCTGCTGCTTGTCTGTTTCCGTCGTAATGGTTTATTTTCCCCGCCTCGTAATGGCGACTTTCTATAGAAAATAGTAAATTATTTTCAATTCTCTGAAAACGCGCGTTCTGTCTGTCAGCCTCAAGTATTTCGAAGACATATCGTTGGCTCTTCTCATTCTATTTTTGTCGGATACAAAGACGAAAAATGAAACGAATCAAAAGCGTTAGCTATATCCTTACAAAATTCACATGATCGAATTTTTGAGTGAGGGGAAAGCGGGAGGTACAGGCTGTCAGCCAGCAGACTGACAGTCTGTTAACCGCGCCACCAAGACCGTTAGTCGTGGTTTCCGACATCTCGCCTCCATCACATGCATTTTCTGTTGATGTGGCACATGGTTACGAGGCTTGTGCCTTCCTGTAACATAACCTTAAGAATTACTGAGGGTGTAAATTGACAACGAAAGTACGAGAACAAAGAAGAACAGAACGGGAAGGAAGGAACGAAAAAAAAGAACGACAGATAAATAACCAACTAACGAATGAACAAATAAAATTGACCTAATAGGAGCTAAGGGGGGAGGGCCGAAGACAAAAGGTGGCTCTCTGTAATGATCAGCCATGGATTTGGTATTACACTATCCATTGCTGTGACTTTAGAAAGAGCATCTAAGCAAGCAGGCAAGACGACATTGTCCGACATCTTTCTACATAAGACGGCGAGGATCCTAAAACCGCGTCAAACGTGTGCCCAGGGAACCTCCTTCCTCCAAAACGAGCTGTGGATGGTAATCAGCATTCTTTTGTGACGTCAGTTGCAGCAGTCAGTTATCGTTAAAAAGTAACTGGGTTTGTTTTCCAGTCATGGCCTCCCTGCTGGTAAGCTCCGATTGAATCCGTTAACCTGATTTCAGTCACGTCTTCCGTCCGGCTCCTTGCTCGCTGTTCCTCCAGACGTCGGTCAGAACATTTTAACCAATTTGCCCGACACATCCATTACAGCTAGTGTCTTGAAAGGAAGTCCCCTCTGCGCATGTGCATTTGGAAGATGGCGGATTTGCCTCAGACCAGGTCTTTCGCTCTCCTCCGAGGCAGCCTCGCTCATCGAAGTGAAAATAGAGATTGATGACATATTTCACAACTGCCGCGCGACTTAACAGCTCGTTCGTCTTGCAGTTACAAATCACGATTTTCCATTTTAGGCTGGAAGACCTTGAAGAAATATTTTCTTTTCCGATATGCCCCAAGTGAGGCCTTTTCGTCTGCGAGGAGTCTATCTGCTAGAAGCAATGATAAATCCAGTCATCGTACCAAACGCAGCGTCACAATACGTTGAACCACCCCTCCCCATTTCCCTAAAAAATTTGCTGTGCCTTCCATTTATGGAAGATATTGACGTCTTGCGCGTGTACAATAACAACAAGCTGCTCTAATTTTCACATAGAATGATCGTGATTAACAAGCGGGACCTCCATATTCTGCGAAACGCAGCCGGAAACCGGAGCAGGGAGAAAACGGAAACGCGTCACACCCATCAATGACCGAACCCGGCCGACGCTTTGCATTTCTCTCCGCTTGGAGTTGCCTCCCCGCTCCATCAGATCATTCAGCCTGAGTTATTTTTTCTTGTCCCTGGAAAAGCTGCATGTCGCGCATTTTCTCTGGCGTCGAACGATTATCATTACAGTGCCAAAACCGCGTGTGTTTGTCTAGACATATCAGTCTGCTTTCCGCACATAACCGGCACATTAGTTTGCAGCACTGCCAACATGGACTGTCGGACCTTAGGCCGCTGTTGGAACTGTTGGGCAACTGATACGGTGAAACTGATCAACTATGGAAGCTAGCCTGGTGGATTTTGCTACTCGTCGCCTATCCTCACTTCTCGCGTGTCACATAAAATGTCTCAAGGCGCAAAGCCGTCTATATGTTTTTGAACTGGTGTTTGCAACTCCAACACGTCAGTCGTTAATGATCATCGCTTGCGAGTGCATTCCCTTTTATCAATTTAATTAAATACGTATGCATATATGTGTATATATAAAGTAACAAAGATAAAATATCTAGACAGGCATGGCAGACAGGCAAGCAGGCAAACAGGTAGGCGTTCTACTTTCGTCTTCCCTTGTCCATTTGCCTGACATGCCGTTGAGATAATACAGCCTGTTGTTGTCTCTTGACACATCTTGACGCGTAAAATCGATTTTCCATCCCATCTCTTATTAAGCTCCAACAATGTTAATGACATGTTTGTAGTCTGACTGATACAAGTGATATCCATTGGATATCTCCCTATCTCAACTCTTTTCTTTGTCTCTTTTTTGTCTGTCTCTGTTAAGGACAATTACACGAGCATAGTTCTATGCGCATACTTACCAGTTATATGTATATGAGTTCCAATGCGGGAATGGTTTCGGGTTTAGTTTTAAACCAGGTACTTTGGACTGTCTGACCTCGATGCTTGTGTTTTCATTAAAGCCAGGGCTGGCTTGCATGAGCGTTGGTAGCTTCTTTTCCGGTCATAAGAGTGCTGGCAATGCCCATTAGCTCTATGTGTTTTACGTCTACCTTTACTTATGAACAGGAGACAAAAACTCTCATGCAAGCCAGCCCAGGCCTGGTTACACAGGCGTTCGTATCTCCTGTTCATACGTGAAGTTGCACCTAAGATACACACAGAGAGAGAGAGAGAGAGAGAAGGGACCTAACGCCCGGTCTTTTGACCGGAAGGGCAGACGTGAACCCTTACGCAACCCAGTGCGGGGCTGGTTGGATGAGCGCCTGTACGCCATTTCCACACTTAAAAGTGCACGTGAAATACACAGAGTGAACGGAGCTTATGACCTGTTTTATGAGTTCTGATGTGAACGCTCATGCGACATAACCATAAGAATGTTGTCCTTAGGAGAAGGTCAGTAATTATGCAAGGGTAAGAGTTATAGCTCCTTTGCTCAATAAAGAGTCAGAATGATGTCCCATTCTAATCAAGATAAGATTTTATGCAACAAATGCAGTACTAAAATAGCAGAAATTGACGGAGATATATGGCCGCGTTGATGGAAACACTAGCATTTGAAACGAAGTAGAGGGTCGTCTGCACACCTCGGGCAAAGCATGATAAACCTAAGTTTTACTTCTCCTTTACTCGCCTTTTACTCTCCCCTCACTAGTAATGAAGTTAAGGAGAGATCATTGACGAGCGTCCACGCACGGGAGTTATGTCCCATTACTGGTAGTGATAAATAGGAAAAGGGAGGCAAGAAGGGTAATGAAGAGTTAGACGAGTGTCCTACTTAAGTGTTAACCCTATGCGTCGTTAAAATCGTCAGCAAAAGTTCCAATGGGCTTTCATTGCTGCTGTTGCTGTTGCGATTATCAGCTCAATAATTAAATGCCGAAAAAATGTAGCTTTGTGGCTGGTAAGGTTTTGCGCAGGGTGGAAGTTGGGCAGGGTTATGTGTCTGTGTGTGCGTGTGAGGTGGGGGGACGTGGCGGGGGAGGTGAGCAGTAAATCGGAATAAAGTTTAAAAACCCCATCGTCTGTTAGTTTTCGTGTATCGCCAGCATTAATTATATATACATAATTATATCATAACCCAGGATATCTTTATCTATATCATTATGTCATTATATCATAACCCAGGATATCTTTATCTATATCATTATGTCATTATATCATAAGCCCTGGATATCTTTATATCTTATGTCATTTTGCCATAAGCCCTGGATATCTTTATATCTTATGTCATTTTGCCATAAACCCTGGATATCTTTCTAAGGCTTTTTTTCCTCGTGGCTGCTTACTTGACATGCCGGTGATCACTGCGCCATTTTGAAATGTTGACGTAGTTGCCTGGTGAGGATGTCACTGAAGATGTTTACCCCTTCTCCGCTACACCCTTCTGAGGTTACAGTATTAGTGATTCGAGATTTTGTTCAACAGTTCAAAGAATACTGTACATCATGATATGCTGGTCGTATTTCGTGTCATGAAATCCACGCGCTGTATGGGATTTTTTTATATACGTAGTCAAATTTTCTCTTGCGAGCTAGAAGGAGGAAAAGAAAGAAAGAACGAAGAAGGCACTGGGGAGTCATTCTCCAGTCCATGAAATTAAGAAACACTGAAATGGTTTCATATCACGATTTGAAATCGTGTGCAGAGTTTAATGACATATTGATTACTGACAAAGCCAAGAGACAGATTACAAATTTTTCTTTTTAATTCAATACGAGTCGAGTAAACTTTCTTTGCTTTCAATGCAGAGAAGAGAGACACCCAGAAAGGCAAGAAGGATAAGTTGTGTCACACGGAAAGAAGATGGGAGAGAGAGAGAGAGAGATAGGGTGGTGGTGGTGGTGGGGGAGAGAGAGTACAGAGAGAGAATGAGGGAGGTGGAGACAAGGCGATGTCTGAAGCAGAGACATGGGTCAAAGAGAATTATCAGACATGAATAGGCAAGATTAATATAACAAGTCTTCATCAAAATTCCAAAGAGAAAATAAAGTTGATTTGTAACGATATTCTGTCGTGTACAAGACAAAGTGGAGGGAGCCATATAGGGAGAGAGCATCAGACAGAACTTGTGGCAAGGAGTGTAGTAATTGGTATCCGAAGGGCTTCGGGCTGGAAAAGAGCTTGTCCTACAGGCCACGTGCAGCATGGAGGGCTTCGATGGCGAGGAGATTTGAAGGGGGTGAACCTTAGGGCCAGAAGGGAAGTAGTGGGAGTTTGAGGGGCCAGAACAGAAGGAAAACAAAAGGGTTGAACGGGGAAAGAAAAGTGGATTTTCTCTAATGTCAAGCTAACCTTCTTCATCTGAAACGTGATATGTTTTCCGACAACCTTTTTTTCTCCCCCTCCCTTCTTTTCTTTTTCTTCTTTTTTTCCGACATTTAATTCAGTAATCAATGGGATCGTATGTCGTTTAGCTAATTTAAAAAAAGAAAAAAAATCCCAGTTGCAAAATGGCTTTAACAAACAAGAGAGATTTTTGAGCGTATAAGTAATGATTCTGACATTTTCTTAGTAGGAAGAAATCACAAAACAGTCGAGAAGCAGAGAAGGAAAAAAGGGCAAAAATACAATTTAGAAATCTCCATTTAGTCAGTACGCACCACACATAACTGACGTACAGAGGACGTCATTACAGATTACTTAAATTATTATGAGCGTCAGGAACATTACACACAAACGTTTGAATTGGCGCAGAAAACTTCCCTGTAATTTGAATAACCTTTCTGAAAAGCCTTTGCTGCTCGGTGTTACTGTAAAACAAAAATGTAACTCGTCTTAAAATAAAACAATATAACCGCACAATTATGTGCATTTCCACAAAAAGGAAAAGCATGCATTCGCCCTCTAGGCTTACAAAGTTCGACTATATTAAATAAAATACACAATGAAATGCAAATCTGAGCATTTGTCACCATTAATAATTCGGTAGAAACTGCATTAGATCTTTGCTTCAGATAAAGATTTTTACTCCTCAGCATGCTCCGACCACCGATAGAATTGTACAATTGTGTGGAAAGTTTACAAATTCGAGAGAAGACAAAAGAAAAAAACCACAACGGTTGTGTTTCCAATGGATTCGTTAATTTTATCAGCCAAAGCTATCACGTTTTTGAACAGGAAATGTGATCAGCGCTCAAGTGCTGTAGGAGAGTTTCCGGCTGATGTTTTTTGAACGTTCGTTCTCTTTCACTTTTGGTCAAAGGGACAAGGGATTCAAGACGTTTTTTTCCCGGGCTTGTTTTCCGGCGCGAGGCTGCTTAGAATTTTTGCTCAAACCTACCTTGTTCCACACTCTTCCAATCCCCACTAGCTGAAATATTATGACAAGTTGTTGGTAATATCAGACTTAATTCAAGATGATTTAATAACCAAGGGTAGAATGTCAAAAGAGATTTGTTTTTTTAAAAAAAAACAATCCACCAAAAAAGAAAAGAACTTTTCCCAATATTAAACAAAAACACAAAACAAAACTGTTTAGAAGAACTCGTCTTTGGTATGTACTCAAGTGTGTTATTCAATCTTGCAGAAAAAAACCCAGAAAAAATAGGAAGAAATCCCTTTCAGTCTATCACATATCAACAGTGTCAACGCGAATTACTTTGTCAATCACATATTAACAACGCCGGAACTTTATCATAAATGTTATCTTGTTTCCTTCGCGATTAAAAGGTTAAATGCAGCCCGGGGGTTTAGAAACACTATTCAAATACCACACAAAACGCCTGAACACACACAGAAATGTGCTGCAATTCTCTAGAGGCATCTTGGATTATTTCAATATTCAGAACAACCCTTACTGACGCAACATCCTGCGTATTAAGACTTCATATTGTCTTTTGCAGGTTTGGTAACAAGCTAACACAGAGTAGCACAGACTCACACAGCTTAATATTTCTTTCAAAAAAACCTCAGTTTTGCAAGTCCGCCTTCACAATGGTAAATGTGCAAACAACAGTTTTAATATTTATTATTTTCTTAGAACGTAAAGGAAGAATACACTCATTCAGTCAGAAGAAGAGAGATTTGAAAATAAATTAGTATGTCAATATGTATTCACGGAATAGAAAGGGCGAGTGCAATAACGGCGTAACAGAACCCATAATACCGACTAGGATGTTGTGTCTCAACAATCAGTCGCCAAGAATGTGGAAAGGACTGTGAATTGTGACACACATGCATAGTACTCAGACATCAAACATATCGTCAGTCACCTTAGTAAAGTAATGCATGAGAATTCTCAGCCACGCCCACAATCACGTTACAACACTTCTACCTGTAGACGGTAAGTTCTCAGACAAGCCATGAGATCGCTTCAGTCTGCCATTGACTCTGTGATCACTGAATGAGACGCTATGGTAGTGTTCAGCTTAAGCACAGACCTTACATATGTAAGGTCTGTGGCTTAAGGCCTTTCTAGAATCCACAGCCAAGCTCGGTGAACTAGGACACACCGTTTGTCCGATTAAGAAAGCCCATTCAGAGCCTGATCGCTAGGTTTCGCCAAACTGCGATTTTAAAACTTCTTGTCATGGAGCTCGATGACACAAACTTTGGTATGGCCCGCGGGACTTGAGACACAGAACTTTAAGATTATGTTAGTAACACGTGGGCATGCGCGTGTAAGGGAAAGGGCGTTTATGCGCGTGGCTGTGGATAAAAGTAAAATGTATAGGGATTGTGAAAGTGTGCACCTTCAAAAAGATACGTCTCCATGTTCTGATAACATAGTGTGTGAAACACTTTCTTCCTGGGCAATTTTCCCCCAGAGCTAATCCTAACGTTTGCACATACAGTGGATGTGACACAACATTGACTAAAAGTCCATAAGTGCACCTCTACTCGTTTGTTATCACAAAGATCAATACTATAGTACTATAGTACTATAGCCAATGCAACCAATCCTGATATACACGTTTACGTTATAACATCAGCAGACACAAACAGAAATGCAAATGGTTACTCTAAGCACACACCTCCCTACTCTGAGTCATTCATTTCTTCGTTCTAGATCTTCTTTCATTCTGTTTTTTACTTTTTGTTCATTGTTTCTTTCGTTCGATAGGTCGGGCGTTTGGTCGATCAACAAACGGATCATTCATTCAGTCGGTTACACTAGATTATCTGACCTTCATTATATGTGTCGCAGTGCATTTCATATAAAATTCAGAAAATTGTTCCGATGAGTTCACAGCACCAAGCCTGCTATAAATGCAGATCGAATACTGGAAAGAAAGAAAGAAAGAAAGAAAGAAAGAAAGAAAGAAAGAAAGAAAGAAAGAAAGAAAGAAAGAAAGAAAGAAAGAAAGAAAGAAAGAAAGAAAGAAAGAAAGAAAGAAGCAAGGAATCAAGAAGGAAGAAAGAAAAAGACAAACTGTGATGTGATCGCTAACTATACAGTCAGCATTAATAAAAGCACTGCAAAGCAGCGCCAAACCTCTTCGTAAAGAGGGGGAAACCCGATTTGTTCCGATAAAGGCCTTTTCTAACCGGACGAATGTGCCTCGTATTTCGCCACAGACGGCCAAGTTAGGCGAACTAAGACCCACATTCGTCCAGTTAAGAAAGTCCTTAAGAGCAGGTATATACATTTGGACAACAGCTTGGCTATAGAACTCATCCAGACTGAAGAACGCCGTTCGTTTCTGTTGCAAGCACGCGCACAAAAAAATTTCTCGTTTTTTTTTGTCTTCAGATACACTGCAAGCGATGGGTTCCTGTGGGTTTTTTTTAACTCACGCGGCAAACATGACAGCCTCAACAACTTCATTTTCCCGTTTTATCTCGCACAGGCAAAAACAGCTTTGACAGACATTCACACCGTAAAAAATGACCTAGTTTACTTGCCACGCACAAAGGAAGATAGAGTTTCGTGTTTTTCCCGCCTCACACAAACAGAAAAGCAGTTTCTTTCTTAAATGTTTGTGCCACCAGACGTGCAGCACTAGCGGCGGTCCCGCTTTTTGCCGCACAAGATGCGATGAAAGGCCCTGCGAAAGTCCCTGTTAAAGACTGTGTAGATGATAGGGTTCAGAGCCGAATTGCAGTACCCTATCCAAAAGAAAACTTTAAAGACCATCCCGGGAATGCAGCCACCACAAAAAGCAGAGATGACGTACAACAGGAAGAAGGGCAGCCAGCACAGTATGAAGGCGGCCATCACCAGCCCGAGGACTAACGTAGCCCTCCGCTCCCTGGCTTTGGCCAGTTTACGTTTTTGCCTCTCCGCGGAGAAAAAGTCCACGCTTTTAGCAGCGCCGGCCCCTGCCTCGTGCCCGTTGCGTTTGTGGTGGGGCTTCTTTCTGTGCTGGTGCGGGCGATGTCTGCATGGGTCGGTTTTGTGGGTGTTGGTGCAGGCGGGGCTACCTCTGGGGTGGAAAAACTGCCTCCGAAGGCTGCCCAGGAGTCCCGTCGGCCGTTCTGCTCCGTCGCCTCTCTCCCCTACGGTGCCGTTGAGCTTCGGCTCCATGATCTTGAACTGCTGGATCGCGCCGTTGCCTTGCCCACTGGAGTCTTTCTGCGATGACGTCACGGGGTTGAAGATGGCTGGAGCTGATGGCGCGCTCGCCAGCTGCGTTTTCAGATCGCCGTGCTGCTGTTGTTGATGTTGGCAGTGGTGGTGTGGTAGGTGCAGCTTCTGCTGGAAGTGAGAGACTTCCGCTGACGAGTCGGTGTCGGTGGTGGTCGTGGTTGGCATGCTGTGGAAGCCGAAGAACTTCCGGTCCATCAGATTCAAGGCTCGGCCGCCCAGGGCATCACACGAGTCAGAGTCTGTCGCAATCAGCTTGGTTTGCTCGTCGCTGCGGCACGGCAGGGAGTGCGACCTCCGGAGGAACTCCGTGCCGTGCCGCTGCGGCAGTCCGTCGTCATCCGTCGCGAGGGTTGGCGTGGGTGCTGGTGTGGCGTCGCCTGATGCCCCCGCGTCCGTCTGCAGAGTGCACAGGCACTCAGCCATGGACGTTCCCAGCGCCTCGTAGGACGAAGCTCTCAGTGACACGTCATCATGCAGGTGGTCAAACCTGGGACTGTCGAACTGCCGGCCAGGTTGTAGGTGGTGATGCTGGCGATGCTGCTGCTGTTGCTGGCTTTGCGGGCAATGTTGTTCAGTTCCGCTCGACTCCGTGGAGTTTTTCTGCTCGCTTTTCTCGCTCATCGCCCCTCGCGGGCCTTTGCTGACGTTCTTTCGCGCTCGCGCTTTGGCAGCTTGGTAGATTTTGAAGTACACGAACACCATGATGAACGCCGGGATGTAGAATGAGCCCATCGACGAGTACAGCACGTACCCAATGTCCTCGCTCAGCGCGCAGATAGGCCAATCGGAATCCGGCGCGGGCTGCTTCCAGCCAATCAGAGGTGGAATGCAGATGGCTGCCGAGACGAACCAGACGATGAAGATCATGATGGCGGCTCGCTTAGGGGTCCGCTGGCGAGGGTAGTGCACGGCCTTGGTGATGGACCAGTAGCGGTCGAGGGAGATGAGGCAGAGGCTGGCGATGGAGGCCGTGCACAGCAGCACGTCGATGGCCTTCCACAGCTCGCACAGCACGGTGCCGAAGTACCAGTACCCCATCAGCTCGTTGGCCAGCGAGAACGGCACGATGACCACGCCTAGCAGGAGGTCGGCCATGGCCAGCGAGCCGATGTAGAAATTCTGCGTCCCCTTCAGGTTGCGGTCCGTCACGATGGCCCACATGACCAGGAAGTTGCCGAACACGATGATCAGGATCATGATGGTGACGAGGACACTGGCACACACAATGTGCGCCCACGTGTAGCCGCTTGGGTACCCGGCTGGAAAGCTGTACCCTGCCGAAGAAGAGCCAGGCGCGTCATACCCACCCGGGGTGGTGACTCCGATGTCAGTCTGATTCCACAGCCACGTGCTCACGCTGAAGTCGGTTGACAGGTCACGCGCAGCCTCCCCCAGGGGGGCTGGCACGGAGGGGGCCACCTTGGGCGAGGAGTTGTCGCCCTTGACCGTCCCGACCAGCGAAGTCGGAAGGGCGTAGTCAGGGAAACGCTCGGAGGAGACGAAAGGGGGAGGTCGGAAGGTGGACAGTGCAGCCAGCATGGTTAAGGTGAGGGTCAGGCCAGTGAGTCACCAGCAAGACTGTTCACAGCTCACCTTAACGTCACTCTGCGGTCAGCGTCTCAGCCCCTGTTTGACTCAGCCGTCCGAGACAGAAGTTCGCAGCGCTCGATGCCATCTGGAGAAGCGAGAAGCAGCTCAGGCGGTCTTCAAGCAAATGAAAGCTAGCACAAATGAAATAATTTGACAGGACGCATTGGACTGGTTGTTGACAGCGACTGCTTATCTGTCATCAGCCGAGCTGAATGTTGAACCACTTAATGCGCGAAGGGTTCCAGTGCTTTCTCAAGCATGAACAGCTTATAAACTGTTCCTGTAACAAGCTTTTCTAGTAAATTTTTGGTTCTATTACCGTTTGAACAACATCACGTTTCTTTCTTGTTCAATTCCTGGCCCCGGAAGCCCGCAGAGAGGAAGAAAAGAGACTGCTTCATGCCTCTAACAAACGATGCTTCACGCTTCTTACACATTTTTTGATGCTGGGGGAAGAGGGCGGGTAGTCATGGGCACTGTCTAGTCCTGGGATTGTCTGCGTGCTTTACTCCCAGAACAAAACCGTTCACGAAATGACGCTGGGCGTTTGTGACGTCAGATCAGAGCAGACGTATCCTTCCAGGACGGAGAGGGAGATGTGGCCGCGCAGTGTTCTCTGATCTGCAGACGTCACGTTCCATGACTCCTCTGTCGCATTTTTCTGATTCGTTGCAGAAGCCGCGGTGATGGAGGTGATGATCTGATGGCTCACGTCAGACTGTCTGGACTCCCTTGTCCGCTGCTGCTCTCCTGCAGAAAAGGAGGAAAAAATCACTTTTAGACGGGCCGCCAGAAAAAGCCTTGCAGATATAATGGTCAAGACGATCCCGAAGATGGAAGCACTTTCTCAGGCCTGCCAATAACTGGAGGGATGAAACCAATTATCTAAAATGTCAAGGGTAGTTTGGTTTTCCAGTTTTGCGAAACGCTTTGATAGCGATCATTATAGTTATGTACAATGTACAGGCATAGTACCAGGTCGAACTCTATTCCCCGCCCCTCCCATTTCGATTTTTTGGGTTCAAAAATAGAAAACGGGGCTGAATTTGTTAATGATGTTGACAGACATGATAAAGCTGGTACATAGAATGAACAGGAGTATGACAATATTGGCCATGGTGTTACTCCATCTCTTCATGACCATTACAACTACCACTGACAACAACAACAACAACAACAACAACAACAACAACAACACAAGTAGTTACCATAGTAACAGAAGCTGGTTTTAACCTTTTTCCCGATTTCCCCAACTTCACAACTCCTGTGTAAGCTTTTCATCTCTATTTCCAGCTTTTGCTTACATCAGACTATATAATAACTTCCAACCTTCAATGATTATTTTTCTTTCACAATTTTGTATACAGATTATACCATGTAAGAGAGACTCGTATCCCATTTACGGAGTTTTCTGTGTGTATTTCAAAGGATACGGTGAAACAGTCGTCGTGCGCCTTAAAAAGGACGGAAGAAAAACTTTGTCAGAGTTTAGCATTTCATTCATTCCAGCTTTTCATTTCGCCTGATGTTTGACGTAAGAACGTCACCGCCTGTCAAACTGCTTTTCACACCAGCCGCCTATGACCTCCACACCCGCACATTAACGAGATGGGGTCCGAAACTTGAAGAAATATGGAAAGAAGGCGAGAGATAGCAGCATGGAGAGAGGGAAACCTCGAGGAAGGGAGAGAGAGAGAAAATAAAAACCAAGGGAAGGGGGTGGAAAGAGGAAATGAAGAACAGAGGGATCTTGTAAAATAAGTATTGTGGTGTCGAGAACAACTACACTGAGACACAACAAGACATAGATTACGGGAAATATGACAATGTGACGTGTTTTCTTTTCAGCTCTGTTTCATTTAAGACATTACATACCAGAGAACACTTTTTTTAATTTCTCTGTCTCTCTCACCTTTCTAGATCATCTCCCTTCCATTCATTGTCTCTCTCACTTTGATCCCTCAGCCATTCAGCCGAAAGAAACTGAGAGGTGTCAGTCTTTACTGGTCGTTGCAGAATCCGGTAGAGTTCATGAACCGTGTGCTTGCATCTCCCTTCTTTGTGTGATAACGCGCGTGAATGAGGGTGTGCATGCGCGCGCACCTGTGTGCATGTGTGTGTGCGTGCCCGCGCGTGCGTGTGTGGTACATGGTGTATGTGGTAAGTGGTGTGTGTGTGTGAGCGGATGAGCCGAAGTGTACCTGCACATGCGTGTTCGTGTGTGCTGCAGCTATTTTTAGAGAGAGTGAAAATCAGCACGCTATAAACACTTATGGCAAGCAGGAAAAATGAAATGAAGGGTCTCCTCAACTGGCCGAGATGCTCAGTGCCGCACTTAAATCGCTGGCGTGGCACAAACACGATTGACTTTACCGCGAGCCTGCACTGAGGGTAGCCACTGGCGCCACTGGACCTCGTGCAGCGCAGACTCTGCATCTCCCTCTTTCTCTCGCCTCTCTCTCTTCATCCTATCTCTCTCGCCTCTCTATTCCTTTCTCTTGCTTCTCTCTTTCTCCTTTCTCTCGCCTCTCCCTTTCTTTCTCTCGCCTCTCCCTTCCTTTCTCTCGCCTCCCTCTTTCCTCTTTCTCTCGCCGCTCTCTCCCTTTTTTCTCTTGCCTATCTCTTCCTCCTTTCTCTCGCCTCCCTCTTTCTCCTTTGTCTTGCCTCTCTTCCTCCTTTCTCTCGCCTCTCGTTCTCCTTTCTCTCGTCCTCCTTCTCGCCTCTATCTCTCGTCTTCCTTTCTCTTGCCTCTCTTTTTCTCATTTTCTTGTGCTATTTTATATATATATGCTTATGCGTGCGCGCGCGTGAGGGCAAACAAGCCAGCGAGTGTGAGTGCGCACGTAGCACTATATGCCCCTCCCTTGCCTGTCTTTCTTCACCCTTAGCGACCCGTACGTCTGTTGCCAGAGCATAGGGGGGTCACAAAACAGCAGAAGCGGGTCTGTATGCCTGGTGAAGGACTTCAGTCTGTTCCTAATCCAAGGAAGTGAAGAGGGATGAAAGCAAGTTTGACCGCCAAAAAGATCGACAGACGGGAAAACCCAAATCCATCCGTCCGTCCGTCCGTGCATCCCTCCGTCCGTCACTAACTGAATGTACGTTTCACTGCTTAGACAGAGAGATTTTACAGATAAGCCACTGAATTGCCTTCAAACCTTAGGCAGTACTGAGCCAGACACAGACTTTCTGCAGTGGCTTTGATCTCTCCCAGGCCAGGCACATCCGAGCTGCTAGCCCTAATCCTCGCCTGCCTTCCCGTCAGGCGTAAGCAAGCGATGCAGGAAAGGCGAGCAGTACGGATCCTTTTGTATACTACTCGTCAACTGCCTGATCAAAATTCGTTTAGGCAGTTCGTTAGCTCATTACGCACTTCTCCTGGCCCTCCAGATCGATGGGACTGCACGTGAATGCTTTTATCTGCTCACAACCGGCCTAAGAAACATGTCCCTGAAGAGTGTTTGAACCCTTCGGTTTGAATCGGAACCCAAGAAGGTTTCTTTGCGTGCGGTGGAAAGTAAGATAAACACAAAGATACAGTCTTCATTGGCATGCGATCTCCACCTGCTGTGAGTTCCGCACCTAATGTTGACACAGCACTAACTAGTCATTGAGTGTCAGCTACTGAAAATAAAAACTTCCCTTCGTTCTTCTCGTTTCTCTTCTTTCAGTCAGTCAGTCAGTCAGTCAGTCAGTCTGCCTGCCTGCCTGCTTGCCTTCCTGCTAACCTGTCTGTCTGTCTGTCTTTTCCTTTCGTGATAAAATCTTACATGTAAAACAATTTTATTCGATAATTTCCGAAATTCATTTCTAAGAATTATTTACATTGAAAGTTCCCCTCCCTGTTCAGTTTAGTTTGTGTCTGCCTGCCTATTCGTTCGCTGTCTTTTCCTGCAGGCTTGTCTACCTGTCTGCCTGCCTGCGTGTCTTCCCGATCGATCGACCGACCGACCAACCGACCGGGACGGAGGGACACACAGATGCACAGGCGACTGATGGAAAGACCGACTGATGGAATGACTCTTCGGACAGAAAACTATCCCTATGTTTACAACTTCGAGATGTATCGTTCCTAAAATCTCACAAATGCACTGACCTTTTCGCTAAATGGAAGAAAAATTCACACACATTTCTATCCCTCCAATGAAATTTCCGTCTGCCTGCCAACAAGAAAGATTTCTTTTTAAAGGTTTGCTTTGTTTTATCGTTCACTTTCCTAAGCAATAGAAGCCCCTAAACTTTTAAAGCTGCTGTGTGACCCGAGAGATTCACAGGCAACAAATCCTTGTAATTTAATCAATACAGCGAGGAAAATCTAGAGATGGAAACTTTAGATGCAAATACACACCAATCGAAAAAGTTTTTTCGAAGTTTTGTGTTGCCCTATTCTAATAGGTATCAGGGGGATTTAAATCCTGCAGCAAGTTTTCACTCGAAGAAATTCAAACTTCGACACCAAAAAAAAAGTTAGCATCTAAAATATGTTTCTCAACAACCCCCAACCCCCCCCCCCCCCCCCCCTAGATAACCTGAGTCAGCACCAGTGTACATAAAGCGCTTTTAGATTACCCATCACGACTGAGGAAGACTTCTGGGGAAATATATGGTGCAAGGGAAAGGCTAAAATCCCACAATCCTCAGTTTACCCACAATCCTCAGTTTACCCACAATCCTCAGTTTACAAGTACCAAGGAAAAGTGTCGCATGTTACTGCGATCAGGAGTAGGGGGAGATAAATTGGCTGGAATCGAAATGGGGAGACAAACCGGATATTCGGGTCAAGCTAAGTTCACGTTTATTACAGAGTCGGCGACAGGATGATGCAGGGAACTCTATCTTTTAAGGTTGTTGCTGTCTTAGTTTAAATGCGGCTTCCAATGCCCCAACCCAGCTATGACGCCGTCTCTAAATTCACCCAGAAGCAAGCAAGACTGGGAATATCGGTGAAACGACAAGGAGAGGTTTGTGTTTCAGTGGGAAGTGATGGTGTGGCGGGGGGGGGGGGGGGCACAGTTCAGCAAGAATGGACCGTGTTTCCCAGGAAAGAAAGAAAGAAAAAGAAAAAGATTAATTTCGCATGTGGGACGCAGACAGTTCTGAGCTGAATGAATGAATTGTAAATGACAGATCCAAGGACTCCTGAAATCAGTTGATACAATTTTCTGAAGCTGGATGACGTTGTTCTTGCCCTCACCAAGCTTTGCTACTCTTCCTGGGGAGCAGTAGGGAAAAGTGTCAACGGAAGAAGCAAAGAAGCAGAAGGAGAAATAAGATAAAGTCTTTTTGCACCAGTTCAATCTGATGTCTACCACCACTCGATTTAATAGGACAGTGTGGGTCTAGATTTCATTCAACACAGCAACAGTTGTCCGGCACCTCACGTTAAACAGACGACTGTTCCTATGGCGACGGTCTTTTTGTGGGGTCTTTTAATGCACCAATATTTACTATCTTAAAAAGGTTTTGTTGTAGGCAATACTGAGTTCTTAGAATCACACTAGCAGAATATCCTTCAGAACAATTGAAAGAAAAAATCTTTTATTTCAAAGATATCGTGAAGATTCCATCACTAATGATGCAGGTTACTTTTCAGAGTAGGATGCCAATGAAAGGCAAACGAGAAGGAAGACGTCTGAATGCAGAGGGCCAGGTGACTAGAATCAAGGCCTTGGAGCCCAGGTAGGAAACGTACCCAAAGACTGTCTCACAGCTTCACTCTGTGGCCTCGTCCTTACCACGTGTTGGTTTCTAGGCTGCAGTCACTTGGGTGTTTTCCCCTTCAGATGGACAGACTTTAAGACGAAATGCCAATTATTATAATCAACAAGTAAAATCTTTCAAGTCCAAGTACTCTGGCGACATTTCCGAAAAAAAATTGACGAATGCTCTTTGAAGTCTGCATCCGTCTTGTTTTGCTTGCTCCGCAAACCTTAAGGGCGTAGTTAACCAGAGATTGGGAACCAAAAAGAAACATTTACTCTCCTGCCAGCGGCAAGAGATTATTGTCATGCTAAGTGGGTGCCTGTTGTTGAATTCACGACATATTTGGTGTGGGCTGAAAGCAGGGAGATAGAAGGAGAAAGAAAAACATCTGAGTGTGCGGGCTTCCAGAGTAGGGCTGGCCGGTCTATTACGGTCTAAGTTCACTAAATACTTTCAGGACTTGAACTGACGGTTGAGCGCCGGGGTCTCCAAAGTTAAAAGTGCACGTGCAGCACCAAGGCTGTGATTTTTGTGATTATTTTCACACGAGAAAGAGCTGATGCAACTGGAGCGCAAAGCTTCCAGGCATGCAAAGCGCGAAGAAAAACGTGCAGGTCTTCCATTTTGTGTGAAATAATTGCAGTGCGTTTGTTGTAAAACTTAGCATAAAACGTCTATGTGCTGGTTTTCGCTTCTCGGTTCCGTTTCAATACCTCAAGCCTTATTAAGCCGCGAGAATCTCGTTAGAAAAACTCTGATGCACAAAGAACGTCTCCCCGGATTCCACATCCGGGGATGTCTTTTTCATGATCAAAGACGACACCTGTCATACCCTTCAGGTAGAGTGAGAATAGAGATCAAAAGCCAGCCGGAGCCAGCCTAAACACTGGGCTGAGTCCGAAAGGTCGTACTAATGTTCGCACACAAAACAGTCTTTGGCGCCACAGGAAATGTGAAAGTGAAAGCAGCCAAAAGTTACCCAGAAATAAAACACCAAAAAATCTTTATTCTCAAACGGGATTGCTGTAACCAAAGCCTTCCTGGTCTTTCATTTGCACAGATTTCATGCTGGCTAGCCGAACGTTTGATTTAAAAAAACCGTTGACGGTGCATGACAGAACGGAAGTTCAAGCCTTCTAGTTCTTATTAGTCAGGTCTTGCTTTTAAAAAGAACTTTCGCATTGCCCCATTGAGCTTTAATTTCACTGTGGTTGTGCCGAAGCAAAGTACTTCCTGGAAGTAATTAAGTAATGCGTTAATTAGGGATTAACAATGTGTTCAGTTTCCCCTTCGTTGGGTTGTTGTAGCAGCTCGGTAAAAATGGAGAGCGTTGTGCGGGCGTATCATCAGGTGAAAACGAAACTAAATTTATTATTCCCAGAGAGAAGCTTTATCTGGGGCTTGAGATTTAAGTAGAGCACTAAATACTTTTGCCCTGAATGTGTCAGAAGCTTGGGCAAAAATGTTGCCTGAAGGAGTTTGATTTCCCTAGAGAGAAACGCAAGACAGCGCTCGCACGCACGCACACACACACACACACTTGCTTGTGATGTAGTTAATGCATGATTAAGTCAGTGATATACTACTGCATTGCTACTTACTATTAGTGATTTGCTGGCTACATTTTGTCTGTAAGCAGGGAATGCTGCATTCAATTTTCCCAACATGTATTTTCTGGGTCCTGCAGTATTATTTTTGCTTTATGTAGACCAATCTCACGATAGGGCAGCCTTCCACAAAATTCTACTAAACAGCTCAGCAAATAAACAGACTAGCGAACTAGCAACCAAATCTGCAAAAACACAAACGTAATGTGCGAGCATTGCTTCTCATAAATTCTGCCCCGATGCTCAGATAACGTTATCAAGTATGAATGTCAACCTCCTGTACCAGCGAAAGCAATGTTTGGTGTGTCTGTGCGTGTGCGTGCGTGCGTGCGTGCTTGTGTGTGTGTTTCGTGCACCACGTTTCAGCTAGCCTCATTCAGATCCCCCCCACCAACACTCCCACTTCAGCCTCTTTCCAGGTTTCGAGCCTGCAAGCTCCCGCCATCACTCCGCTAGTCCTGTTAACGTCCTAACCTTCACAGAGCTCTGTCGATGGAAGAAGCTTCCCTTTTCCACATCGGCTGTAAAAGCGGCCTCTGCGCAGAAGCGGAAATGTTGTTTGAATCGTAACCCTGTTTGGGGTGCTCCTCCAATATTGATCTACTGGAATCAGCTCCTGTTACTTCTCCAAACCACAGACCGGAAACTGCGCAGGGCCTGATGCGCACTTCTTTCGGCTTAATCACCCCGAAAGTTTTTGTATCCTCTTTTCCCTGCTTTCTTCACATTTTCTTTGGTGGTTATGGGGCAGGGAGGAAAGCGACAAGGGATCAGAGGAAAAGGTTTGGATAAGAAAGCGCATCCTGCGGAACCAGAATGAAACCTTGAGTAGAGCTTTTACAAAGGCGTGACAGCCGGGTTCGAAACCAGACATGGTACTTGATGCTGTCATACACGCAACGAGGGTCACGACTGTGCCTTTTAAATTTTTTTCTCTGTGAGTGTGTCTGCTCAAGCCCGGCAGCTTTAAGATTATTTACAGACTATCTTTGCTCACAGCGTAACTGACAGTGCGGTTACCTGGGTCACATCAAACTCAGCAGGGTGTCAGAAATATCATTGACTGTCTGTCTTTTAAAGTCGGTGCATTGCGTCTCACAATTCAAAACGAGGCTACATGCGTCGAACAGCCGTTAGGGGCATGCTGGTTCTGAGCTTGCATCGTGGGTGCTTAATGAGGCGTGGTGAAAAATCCCACCTGCTTTGATCTCGTCGTATCCGGACCAGACCGAGTTGTCTTTTCTTGCTAGAGCGTGGGACGGTCCAGTTTAAAAGAACGTGAGACTCAGAGCAAACATTAGTCCGGGCCTTTTACAGTGCGTCGGGTTAGAATAATAATAAAAATCTACAGTAAAAATACGCCTGCTAGCTGTGATTTCTTTTCCTACAGTTAGGGCCGGTTTACACGCTTCAAAGTTGGTACTTTGAAACCCATTGAAGCGCTTTTCAAGTAAAGATAACTCCAACATAGGTACTGGCAGCGCTCAAACATAGCCGTATGCAGACGTATGTGCCCAAGGGAGCTTACCGTACCCAAACACGTAGCAAAGAGAGGGCCGAAAGAAAGGAACTTGGCAGATCCTCAAAACGATCTGCCATCCCTTTCTTTATAATGGCGCTATTCTTCACACAGCTAACCCTCGGTGCAATGTTTTGGGCGATTAGAATGGCGCTCTATTTTTCGAAACCTTGAAACTCTATCAGCCACTATCACGAACACCAGGGGAAAAGGTCAAATGATCTCAGTCACGGGTCAAGGCGACTGTGTCATGCCGCGTGTAAACGCTGGCGCCTTCAATCGAAGCTTTCTTCACTTTGAAAGCCTCTAAAACTTGGAAACGTGGAAACCGGCCTTTATGTAGCAGGGTCCTTAGTCCTTGTGTTGGCATGCAGGGGTGTTTCTTTCTCTGCTCATAGGCAACTGTGCACCCAAAATACACAAGGAAAATGAGCCTTACGACCGCTCATGCAGCTATGACCGGTTCTGCAACCCAAGCCTTTTCAGGGGACCTTCCTCGCACACTTGTTAGCATCTCCTAGTTCACGCGAGATTTGCGGAAGTTCGCGGATGTCATTGTAATGAAAGAAATGACGGCTTAATGTTTAGGGATCACGCACTTTTTTCCACACCGTCGAGCAGACTTCTTGACAATGCTGAACATGACTTCAGAAGAAAAGAAATATCCTTTAAACAGAATTTCGTAGTTAACTCAAAATCCTTGTTCTGAAATTACTTAATTATTTTTAATGATTTCAATTAAACTGCACGACAAGCATAGTACATAGATATATATGTAATTTTATTGTATTAGCTAACAAAAAAGGCAGGGTTATCTTTAATCAACAGTAAGAACAAGAGAGCAATGATACTGCCAACTCTAACTCTTCTGTAACTAGTTTACTTGTTGTACAAACAATTTTTTTCCATCTTCAGACCAAACAGTATTGATCAGTTACACTACACAAAAATACATGGTAACAACTGAGACTGGCAAACTCTACGTTTTGCTGCACTACCCCTTCATCAGCACAGAACACAGAACACAGAACACAGAGCACAGAACACAAACACGCAAACAACTAAAGCATGGTAATTATCTGTGTAGAAGTACTGCGTGGAAAGCTCCAAGCTGCAGTCACTCGTTTAATTTTTATTCTTAAACCCTGCAATGGTTCCTTCATTTTATGTTCGAAGCCGATATTTGCCCATTTCCGAAATGCACAATGAAAATTCTTATAGCGATCTGAAGACGAACAGGTCTGAACTAATTTCCTCAAAGGCGGCTGGACCTGGTGCCACTCATTTTGTTCCCGTCTTAGTAACACTAGCGCCAAAAGAAACCTTGGTTGTTGACCCTGAGTGCGTGGAGGCAAAATTCTTTTCTTGCTATGCCTTATTTTCGCGTGAAGCAAATGACTATGATTTTTATGCCTTCAAGCAGGACACATTGGTGTTATTCCTCTCTGTATATGACTATTGGTGTTATTTCTCTCTGTATATAACTGTCTGGAATTTTAGTTTGTTTGAATGAAAAGACGCGGGGACGGGCAGATCATTACATTCTTGGCAAAGTCATTCTAGTTTGTTTTAACGTTCAAAGCGCATTCAATGAATAAACTTCTTTCTGTGTATTGTTTGTTCGTAAGTGTAATGAGCATTATGGCAGAATGATTTTCAAAAACCAGAGCTTTCTCTTCTCTTAGAAAATGTCCATCTTTTAATAAGTCTAATTTTAGATAGCTACTTAGAACTTTCTTGTATTAACAGTTTTTCTGCTAATACTACGCGATCTATAATCGCTGTTCTGTAACTGCTTTTAAAAGCAAGTTTTACTGGAGGCGGTTTGTCAGACGACACGAAATTTCGCCATGTTCTTGTAATGAATCCAGAGCCTCATTACTCTACCTTAGCTGTCTCTTCCGTTCTCCTCTCCTCCCTCCTATCCCCTCTTTTGTTTTGTTCCGTTGTGCATCTACTACTCTGCATCTTCTGTAACCGTTTGCTGAGTTCTTTCCAGTCCCCCACCCCTCCCCGGTTTCCCTTAAGTCCCGGCTTTCATCCATCAGGTAATTTCCATTCTTATAAGGACCTGCAAGTAACCTTCAAAACAAGTGTTTCACGTGCTTGAAATAAGCTTAAGACAGGAGTGGCCAGCCTGCGGCCCTCAAAACCATCTCGTGTGGCCAACGAAGACCTTTAAGGTTTTTGGGAATATAATAGTTTTCCTACTTCCTTATTGTTTTTCGATAAAACTAAAAGTGTAACAATTAAAGTCGAGAATTGAAATCGACCAGAGCTCTAAAATATTAGGCTGCATATTTACAAGGGATCAAGTATTCAAGATTCAAAACGACAAAAGACATGCACGTCTTACATTGTTGAAAAGTGAATGTCCCAAATACACTGGTCTGTCGCAGTTTGTCGCAGTCTGTCGCAGTCTGTCGCAGTTTGTCGCAGTTTGTCGCAGAAGTCTTTGTGGCAAAGCGGCTCGCCGTGTCGGAAACTAATGCGGCAAAGAACCGATCGGAAAGGTTAAAAATTCGCACCAGCTAGGGTGAGCATCAGTTATTTTTTTCTGGTTTTAGTGAAAGATTTCTCGTGGTATCTAAGGTATACATTTCTCGTGGTATTTTAGGTATACATTTCTCGTGGTATTTTAGGTATACATGTCTCGTGGTATCTTAGGTATAAATTTCTCGTGGTATTTTAGGTATACATGTCTCGTGGTATTTTAGGTATACATGTCTCGTGGTATCTTAGGTATACATTTCTCGTGGTATCTTAGGTATAAATTTCTCGTGCTATTTTAGATATACATTTCTCGTGCTATTTTAGGTATACATGTCTCGTGGTATCTTAGGTATAAATTTCTCGTGGTATTTTAGGTATACATGTCTCGTGGTATTTTAGGTATACATGTCTCGTGGTATTTTAGGTATACATGTCTCGTGGTATCTTAGGTATAAATTTCTCGTGGTATCTTAGGTATAAATTTCTCGTGGTATTTTAGGTATACATGTCTCGTGGTATCTTAGGTATAAATTTCTCGTGGTATTTTAGGTATACATGTCTCGTGGGATTTTAGGTATACATGTCTCGTGGTATCTTAGGTATACATTTCTCATGCTATTTTAGGTATACATTTCTCATGCTATTTTAGGTATACATGTCTCGTGGTATCTTAGGTATAAATTTCTCGTGGTATTTTAGGTATACATGTCTCGTGGTATTTTAGGTATACATGTCTCGTGGTATCTCAGGTATACTTTTCTCGTGGTATCTTAGGTATACATGTCTCGTGGTATTTTAGGTATACATGTCTCGTGGTATCTTAGGT
>SMGT01015427.1:84212-94744 GCA_004794575.1 Lanistes nyassanus | reverse complement strand
TTTAGGTATACATGTCTCGTGGTATCTTAGGTATAAATTTCTCGTGGTATCTTAGGTATACATTTCTCGTGGTATTTTAGGTATACATGTCTCGTGGTATTTTAGGTATACATGTCTCGTGGTATCCTAGGTATACATTTCTCGTGGTATCTTAGGTATACATTTCTATACAGAACACAATGTAAATTATCCTACTTACCTCACCAGGTAAAAGGAAAACGCGCGCCCGCCCCGCGACACACACACACACATGCGGCCCCCGGAGGGTTCAGGAAACTGTGAAGTGGCCCGCCAGTCCAAAAAGGTTGGCCACCCCTGGCTTAAGGGAATGCAGCGTTTCTCTCTCGCCATTGGTTGGGTGCATTCATCACCCTTTACCCACACAGTGAGAGATTAAAACGTAGAGCTGTGTTCTGTCCGATGTAAGTTCCTGTGCGACTTGGCCAGACCTCTTGTTTGCTTAAATGGGCTCGATAGTGTAATAATTATCTCTTTCACGTCACAAATTCCTCTTCCCTCGCTGCTTGGCAGGATCGTTTTACCCAGCTGTTGTGAACGATCAAGATTGCATGGCCCAATTATCGCGAAGCAAAACAACAAAAGGTGCTTTGCCAAATAATTAATAAAAAATTGGATCTGGCGAGATTTGTACGTACGTTCCAAAAACAAAACACCCTTTCCACGTTTTTGTTCACTCTTTCCCCCTTTTTTCTTTCCTTCCCCCCACCTCTTCTCCCTTCTGTCTCCCCACTCCCACCCCCCCTCGCCATCAGCTATCTTCTGTTTGAGAATGCAAGCGAGAGCGCATGCACTTGCGCACGTGTTTGTGCGAGTGCTGGTGTGTATTTGCACTCGTGTTTGAATGTGTTTATGTAAGATTTGGGTCTCAGCCTCTTGGCACTGTACTGATTTTTCAATTTTTCGGTTGGTTAACCAAAGAAAGCATTGATTGTACTGCCAGAATGTTTATGTTTTGCGACACGAGGACACTCCAGCTAATCTGCAGGCAGTTTCCTGTTTGTTTTCAGAACGATACACGAAGGTCCTTCACGCGGTTTTGAAGGGGTTTATGTTACCTGCTAATGGATTTTTGAAATTATTGTGAAGGTCATCATCAGACATTAGAATGTTTTACCACCGAACACTTTCCAAAGAATCCGATACCATTCGACTGAAGATAATGTTTTAGAATGGAATTTTGTGCCTAGATACTTCAAACAAGGAAAAGCTTTACGAAAACTGTTTATTTGTTTTACCCATGCCATGTTACTATTTGTTTGGTTTTCGAGCGTTACAGCCTGCTGACAGATGGCAATGTTGACACTTCTGTGAGCCTTGGTGGAGAATGTTGACCCACTGACCCACGTCATGAGACCGCGGTAAGCCAATGAGTGAAAAGCAGCGCTGCTTCGCTCGAGACTGGCTTGCAAGCCTTCTCTTTCCGTGCAAGCATTGCCGTGTGAACTACCCCTCAGCTAATGCGGCCCACAGCGGATTTTCTTGGGCACACCTTATCTCAAAACCTTCCGTAATATCGTGCCAAGTGTACTCTGCAACAAAATGTTCCATGCAGGCCTGTACAGTCCGTAATTTTCTACCGCATGGTTTATGGATCTCTGGGCTTTTTATTACGCTACATGTCATCTCTCTTAAAGAAATCTGCATCAGGTAATCTACGACAGTTTGAGTTAACAAGAAACAATGCATATGTAGTCTCCTGAAAAGTATGGCTTTCCACCTTATTTGACCTGTGATCGATCGAATTACGTAAAGAACATTAGTAACCGTACCCCAACGAATCTGTTAAAGACTGATCAGATAAGTTTGGATTTACAGGACACACTATCCGGCACAGAGCACGTAAAACAAAATTTTGTGGAAAGTTTAAGATATTTGGAGTAGATAGTAGGCAGTATTGTATATTATCGCAAGGCTCAGTGAAAACGAAAATGGTACCGCACCGAATCTCTTTGTATCTTCTCCGCTTTCGCCCCTTGTGTCCGGAAATGCATATATGTAAAGGATCATTTATCTTGAAATTTTGGAATGCACAATTATGCAACCCCCCCCCCCCTGCAGCTCTTTGAACCCTAAAGAGGAGAGGAGAAAGATGGAATGAGCAAATGAATCAATGTGAGTCTGCGTGCATGTGTGCGTGCATGTGCTCGGGATGGGAGGGGGGAGGAGATACAACATGCAATGTTGTCATGTGCATTTTACAGTCACTGAAACTTATCTTTATCGTTTCTACAATCTACAAGCAGCCAGACCTATCCTTAGTGTTTCTCCGATCATGCAAACCTCTGTCGAGTGCACTAAGAAAGAGCAGAAACCCTGGATAAGCTACATCAATCAACGTGTTTTGCGCAGCTCTGTGCCGCGGATGCTAGCTGGGTGACCGATTGAAGGCGTTCTCCATCTTGCCCGCACCACGTCGTCAGTAAAAACAGCTTCTGCACTGCCAGGGTTTTAAACCCGCTGATCCTTTTTCGAGGTTTTATGTATTTCTGGTAGACCAGCCTGATCGGGATAGATTTTCTAGGCCTTAGACAGGACGTGATTGCTGCTTCAAAGCGTTCCACACGAAAAAGAGCGAAAGGACGGCAAGAAAAAAAGATTCCGACTTTTTCTGGGAGTCGTGAAAGTTCTGAGACACATAGATTAAATTATCCAGCTTCCAGTCAAATGTTCTTTAACCCCTTAGCCCTGTAACCCTTCTTCAGCTGCCATCTAGGGGTGGCGGTATATATTGCAGGTCTGCTGGGTATCGTGATCTTAACCATAAAAAGGGTTAGAAGAGAAAGCACAAGCCGAAGCTTTCGTAACTTGAATGACACCCTAGGTTTTTACATCATTTTGCTGGATACATTATCTTGCTTTGAGCACAAGATGTCCAAGAAGAACTTACAGAACTGACGGATATAAATGGTTCTACGCTTGTTTTCAGTAAAAGTGTGTTTCCAACTAAAACAGTTGTTGAATAGCTAGCTGTTAAAGAATCGAGTAAAGGAGGTGCTAAGTTTCACCTGCAAAGAAACAAAGATTCTTCTCGTCAGCACTTACTGAAGGCATTGTTTATTTTTCATCGGAAATAAGAGAAGGCAAACAGACATTTTGGTCAGTTTGGTTGAAAACTATATGCTTTCAACTATAGTTGTTCATGGTCTTCCGGTGTCCATTTTCTCCCTACATCCACTCCAACTTATGTCTCCCTCCCCCTCTGTTTCTCTCTCTCTCTCTCTCACGCACACAAGCAAACGTATGCACACACTTACGCGCTACACAGCCACGCACACGCACGCACACACAAATGTACGTGCGGCACCCCCCTACAAATGCATGGCTGACGATATGCACGCGGCCCTCAAACAATTTACTTTCTTCGCTTTTACCTTTACCTTTATGGTGTGCTGCTCTGGCGAGCAAAGCTTGCTTGTGAACAAAATCACAGCAGGAATGGGGATAGTTCACTGGAAGTTATCGCACATAAAACTGGTACTAAATTTCAGGTGTTGTGCTGATGCTAAAACTGCTCCAAGTTCGACCATGCTAACGAAAAGCTGAAAATCATACAGTTTCGCCAAAAATATTAACCTAACAACAAATCTATCAAACAAGATATATTAAGCCCTTTGCACTTTAGAGTCGACCCCAAAACGCGAAATCAGTCGTCTGTCGAACAGCTCAAAACGGAGGTTCAGGGTACAATAATCCCCAGTAGGCGACGCGTCGTGACGCAAGACTACACAGCCGTGTTAACTCCCAGAAAAGCCCAACATGATATGCTCTACATGTGTACATGTCTTTTGTCCTGTTTAAATTTCTATCAACACGTATGATCTATTTTGTCTCGCGGCAGATTCCGATTCGGTTCGACACAGGTCTGTTATCAATCTCAGGGAACTAAAAAGAACTGTCATCGAACACGATCGTCAACACAATCGTCATCTTTAGCTCATGCGAGAGCTTCTTTAATTTCACTTCCTTAACACTGCTCGACAGGCGCCCCAAGGTGGCGCTGTGAAACTCTTTGTGGCCTCCTCACCTCTGCAAAACCGGCCCCAGCTCGCGTGTTCTCATCTTGACGGCTAAACTGACAAACAGCTTCACCGGTCCAGTTGCCCGGATAGCAGAATCGGCATCGGAATGTCAGATTTTGCAGACAACTCTCTGAGATCGAAGTGTACCCTATGCCCATGGCTCGTACTCCTTGTGGTAATAAATAGCCAGACATGGGGGTGGGGGATGTGGAAAGGGAGGCGGGAGGAGGTACCAGGCTTGTGCTACGGATGGAAGACACTTCAGTACACCCAGCCCGGATAATCTGCCGAAAACTCCCCCCCCCCGCACTGTAGCTAGCAGTTCCTCAAACAGGACATCAAAGTAAGTCTAGCTGGCCGACGCAAGTGACAGTGAAACAAACACAGCGCCTCGTGCACGTTAGAAATGGCGGCGTGACGATGGGCAGCTGGACGACCAGGAAAATGAGAGGGCTCGGTTCTCCAGGAGGCATGAACGGGTCCTGAACACTAGTCACTTCAGACGCACGCCAGTCTGAGAGCTGTTCGCTTTCACTTGAAGTGCAGCACTAAGCCGTTTCGCGTTGCGGTCATGCATGTGTCTGAGGAATCGTCTATTTTTAGCCTGGCTGCATGATGTATATTTTTTTTGCGAAAGTTTTTAAGTTTTGATTTTTTTCTTTTTTCCCCACATGAGGTGGTAGATATATGAACACTGATTTAAAAAAAAAGACACCGGCGATGGCAAAACAATTAAATCAGGGAAGGATGGTTGCAAATCCATTGTAAATTAACACAGTAAAACATCCCATATACGACTTTGAAAAAACAGCCAAAATCGCGTCTTATAATGGAAGGATCTTATAAGGGAAGACTAGTTGGACTGCGCTTAAGTACATCATGTAGGTACATGTACGGTGATGGAAGGGATGAGAAATAAACACATCTGAATGTATTTTATCATGGCAGTCAACTGCAACATGTGTTTTGAAGTTTTTTATAAAAAAAATTTAACCCTGAAGTACACGTTAAAATAGTTTTTTTCCACATCTCAATTACTGAGATCACACGTTAGTGTGACGTAGCTCTCTACCCGCTACCTACCCTTCGCAACTCGCACAGTTTGCATTGGGTTAAACATTTCAGGCACTTACTGGCTGGTGAATCGGCCGAAACAAACGCTTAAACATAGAATATGTAATAAGACTTTCAGGAATAAATTACAGCAAAATCTGTGATATAATCTTTTTGTCCTGTGAAATGTCCAAATGACACGCAAGTCGTATATTGTACAAAACCGTCACATCCTTCAGTCCGTTAGGCTTAAAATCGTAAATGGATGTCGCATGCAATATTTATTGCCGATTTCCCTTTGTTGTTTGCTAGAAGAACTTTCAATCTCTTTCCGAGATTTAAAAGTTCTTTTGCGCTTCTCGGGGGATTAGGGACCGACATTTAGCGTTTCTCAGTGAAGATCTTTGGAAAAGGAAGTCTGCTAACCTTTTTCCGCTCGACCAGCGAATGTCGTATACTGTGCAAAACCGGCCACTTTCGTAGGTCGTTGGTCGGGTTAAGGAGGGAGTCGTAAATGGGAGGTCGTCAAAAAGTTTTGGGTCGTATGACGGAGGAGGTCGTATATGGGAAGGTCTTATAAGGGAGGTTTTACTGTACATCGTCCGATAGCGAGTGGAGAATTTTAAATCCTCGCCTCGGGCGATATCGCCTTGGATGCCGAAACCACGACATAGCAAAACAGGTCTAGTCATTCTGCACCGAATGACGTTCATCGCTGAATTCTTGTAAAGTCAGGAAAGACAGAACTAAGTAAGATATATTCATTAAGTAATATGTCTGCGATTTCCGAAAATGTACTTTCTTTGCTTACTGCGCGCACGCAATCAGCTACGCGTGTGGACGAAATGTAGTCCAATTTCATACTTAATAATATAATTTCAATATGACATTGGAGCACAATGCAGTGACAACCTACAGTACGTAGTTAATTGCTGCCATTTTCTTCTCCTCGAGCCATCGCGGCAGAACTATTAAACTGATATTAAGGAAACAAAAGGAAATGCTATTAAATTAAAGTACGTGTCACGACAAGAAATGTCTCCTACACACGTGCACTCAAAAGAAATAAAGGATCCTCATCGCAGACACCGCTCCTGCCACTCCAAAAAATCCTGAAAGCATCACAGACGGCCACAACCTTTCTCGTAAAGTTGCTCGGTAAGCGAAGAAGCGAGCGACAGTCCACAATGCTAATGACTGGAGGAAATGCTGACGATGTTGCTAAGAGCAAGGTAAATGAAAGGTAGGTGGCAGTTAGCGCGCTGAGAGATGTGAGTATAGCTGAGGCTGTGTAAAATGCTGTCAAAAAGCGGGCTGCAGCGGAGACTTGTGTGCTTGGTAATAACACGGCTTCTGATCAAGCAAGGACAGTCCCTAGATGCCAGAAAGGGAAGAAAAAGATATTTCGCTTTGAGGATACAAAAAATGAGAAGAAAAACAGAAGGTGAATGGGAAGGCAGAAAATGGGACAGCCAAAGACATGGCAGGTGCGGTTGAAGGTGGCGAAAGTAAATGAGGGAATGTGGACAGAAAGAATGAAAAAGATGACCTTTGGAGAAAAGGGAGAGAACAAGAAGAAAGGAAAATGATTAGGCAGAAAGAGCGATGGACAGTTTGCGAAAGAGGAGGAATGCACCCGACTTTCACGGAAGAACGAAGATGAAGCAATATCCAAGACAAAGTTATTCTCCTTGCCCCGTGACGTCAGCGACAACTGAACTCCCGTATCGTCCCGAGAGCATTTATTTATTTTCATAATAACCTGTCAAGCATTCGTCCCACTGCAGCATGTTTGCTGGAAATTTCTGACAGCCTGACAAGGGATTTGAATTATTCTGCAGGGAGGCAGGTGTCCTGTCATCAAGAACTCACCGAGTTTCAATCCTCTTGGGATGTTTCCGCTGACAGTCACGATTGGCTGTCTTGCCCATTCTCAGCTCATCAGACATCTAAAGAGAACGCGACAAGAGATGTACGGATACTTCCTTGACAAATAATTTGCTAGAAACACGTTAGGACAGAGGAGATCGTTTGCTCACTTTTCTGTCGAAGCCGCCCTCGCTGTCCCCGAAAAGACAAAAAATTTGAACGGTGCTAGGTTTGCGGTGGCGTGAAACAGAGATACCTTTTCAATGCACCATAACAATGCTTTTCTTTTTAACCAGTAATTCATTTCCTGCAAAGTGCAACGTCAAGTGAACTCAGACTGAAGTTTTCTCGCCCTTTAAGTTAAAAATATTTTCAAACATATAATCATAGAATGCTATGTTTATTGTTCCTTTTCTTCTCCCGTATTAAGTTTTGGTCACTTTAGCCTTTGTCCACAACTGGAACACAGAGAACCACCTTTTGACCCCAACAGATAGAAAACAAGTACTAAAATGGTTCGGTTACTTTATAAAGAAAAACCCGCACCCTACAATACACCATTGGTCCAGTACTTTGAATACATACGACTCCTCTAAATACTGATGGACTTTGAGAACGAGCCTAAGAACATCTGTTATAAAATGCGGTAAAAATATTCTGATCTTCCTCGTTTGAAATATTGGTGAAGTACAAGCCACATCCGTATGAATTTCCGACGCCAGTTTCAACTCATTGTTGGTGTATGCTTATATGCGAAGCTTTGTGTGTCAGACAAAATTAAAACAGGACTGGAACTATTCCATGTTGACCTAACGGATCATACTGATCAATGACTTCCGTATGGAGACCAGTTCATGGTATACTGTAAAAAAAAGTGGATTATAGAAAACATTCTAGATTTAAAAAAAGACTTAATAAAGGCGTCGAAAGTGATTTGCCGCACACTGGCCGAAAATGTATGTTTACGCAGGAAGGAAACTGTCGAAATTCAGCTTTGGATACAATGCGCGTGGGCTTCCTGATTGCGTAACTACATATTTTCAAGGCAGTGAATATCCCCCAAAATTATTACCCTGAAAACTGCAAAAGACAGCCACGCGAAATCAGCTAAATTTTCTCGTTCCTGAAAGTTTCAAAACTATAGCCCGAGAATTATATGTTTATTGTTATTTATTGCCTCCGAAATACGTTTTGTTACTGAACACGTGACTGGTGCCGTGTTTATGTTTGCATTCTGTCTGTTCATTAATGTCAATCCTGATGAATGAGTAATGCCCAGAAACATTGTATGTTTTTGTCCTTTACACTTTGTTCAGATGATCTGTTGTTACCAATGTTTTCATTTCAAGTTGCAGTCGTTTTTTGTGTGTTTGGTCAGAAAAGATGGTTAATCCGTCAACAAGCTGATGTGACAAGAATCTCAATATTCAACAAAAGACGGAAACTTGGTCTGCACCTCTCATATCATGCTTCAGTGCCAGCTAGCTTGGATTTCTGGCATTCAATTTTACTGTCGGGATTGGAAAATTTCCACATTTTAATAACTCCTCTATGTAAAGGGTGGGAAGGAATGGTGGGAAGGGTTAGTAACAGACGACCAGCGGCGCAAAATCTAGTTTTCACGCGTGTACTCTAGACAAAACTGGTCATTACAACAAACAAACAAACAAACAACGCACAAACAAATACACATATCGTCAAACTGTGTTAAAACAGATATTAGTGTAATGGTCAGAAGTCTTTTATAATTCCCTGTTTCAAAAAGTGATGACAGAAATTTGCACGCGGAGAGAAGACGCGATATAAAATAAAGAATACCACAGTAGTAAAAGTTTCCCAAGTCATCGTTAAATCCACAGGATAGAGGCGTTTGACAATCACCTAAAATCTAAATGAAATGTGAGGAAAATAAGCAGCATGGAAACGATTAAGCTCCACGCCTGCAGGCCTAAGCACTGGTTGATCATATCCAGTTCGATACGAAATTTGATCCGGATTTTAGGTATTCACCAAACGCTGACGCCGATAAGCGGCGGAGGCATCGGGTAGGGTTGGGGAGGGGGTGCGTGGGAGGAGCCAGCTTATCTGCTTATAAGGACCTGGAGAATATCGATGGAGTGTAATATTATGTCGCTCCTGAATGGTCACGACACCACGAATGTAGCGTCATACAGGCGTCACGGCATCAGAAAGCAAATGTACCATTGTCATGACACCAGCAAACACGAGAGGACATGTTCGTCTCAGTCACCCGTACGTCCGTGGCCGAGAGAACACCAGCACTTCGTCGCAGTTCAATTCTTTTATTTCAAATCCTCTACATCCATCCCCGGTCCCGGTACAAAAAGCCAAGACGAACCACCAAGCTTTACAAACTCAGTTGATATCCATAGTTCTCAGACTATCCTGCTTCATCAGTTTGTCTACTTCTATATTAATTCCCACTAGGGTTTATATACCTGTGTATTCACTGTTAACTTCCCACGCTCTGTGTGTGCAGATGTGCGTGTGACTGGCATGTGGACAGTGCATTGCAGGTCAATTCCCAGCCATGTCAAATATCCCATATCCTTTCCTAAACTGTACTCTATGCCCCTCACTAACCTACCTACTACCTACAGCTGGTACGCATATTGTTACAGTAGACAGCATTGTCTCATGACGTGAACTCCATGGGAAGATCTCTCCTCCATGTACCACCTACACACACACACACAGAGAGGTGCCAGAGGGGCGTACAGGGGAGGTCATTCTAAGTGGTGTAGGCGGGGGACCCATTTCACGGGCTCAGCCTGGGAAGACCGAGTGCTGAAGAACTTTTGACCACTAAAAACACCCAAGGAATTATCTGCTCGGGTTATTGTTAGACTCGGGTGATTAGAAACAGACAAAGGCTCACACAGATTTTTCCCAGTCGCCGGTACCAAAGCAGCATGTTTCGTGGTTATTTATTTATTTTGGGGGGGGGGGCATCGCTTTTAAAATTAACAGCATTCAACTGTCAGTTTCCTGCAAACTGGGATTTTCTTTTGGATGCTGCTGCCAACAGATGTGGGTACACATGCAATAAAGAACACAGCGGTTAAAAATTTTAATTGGTCTTCCGTTAGGATTGCTGAAGAAAACAGAGAAACTGAAAAGAGATTTTTTTTCTCAGAAGCGTTTGCAAACAGTGTCCTCGGTACGAGTTCTGGGGATATTCACTAGAAAATAAATAGAGAGACATTCAAAATAAGACGCAAAGAGAGGAAAGAACGCAATCAGAAGTCCGGGCTCTTCTCAGCTGCAGCTGGGAGTCTGACTAGATGAAGCAGCCATTAGCAGGGCGTCGATCGAGGCTATGGAACACTGCAGCCGGTATCCGCTAGCCAAACCAGTGGTGAGGGTACTGCAAGTGGCGGAGAGATTTTGTTGCAGTACTAAAAGACATCTGAAACTACTACTCCTATTGCTACTACTTCTACTTCCGCTGCTACTGTCACCACTTCTACTTCCGCTGCTACTGTCACCACTTCTACTTCCGCTGCTACTGTCACCACTTCTACTTCCGCTGCTACTGTCACCACTTCT
>SMGT01015427.1:69414-82721 GCA_004794575.1 Lanistes nyassanus | reverse complement strand
ACTTCTACTTCCGCTGCTACTGTCACCACTTCTACTTCCGCTGCTACTGTCACCACTTCTACTTCCGCTGCTAGTGTCACTTCTTCTACTTCCGCTATTACTGTAATTACTTCATGTACTGCTGCTGCTACTATTTTTTTACAGCTGCTACTTCTACAATTGCCCTCATCTTAATTTCCATCAATGTAATGATCGCCGTAGACTTGCCAGCGACGACCTGTCCCCACCCTCCACCTCACGTTAAGATGGGAAACAGAATCCAGTTTAGACCAACACACATAAGTCCACAGAGATACGTGTGTGTGTATACAAAATACGTGACATTAGACTGACATGTGTGTGTATATAAAATACGTGACATTAGAATGACAGACCGCTATAGCATCATTTCACTAAAAACAAAGAGAAACAAAAAATAATGCCTCAACGTCAGCTTTTTTCATTCCCGGACTCTTGGGAATTCGAAACACACCTCAAACATGCATGCATTTTTAAATGTAATAAAATTGATCCCCTGTCCACTTAACCATACAATGGCACATTCAAGAAAATTCTTTGATGCAGTTTTTCAATTTTAGACCATTTTCGATTTATTTTAACGAGCCCAGCTGAATATTGACGGTGTAAAAAGAAGTCCAGTAATGGATCTTTCTCCTTGCTGAGTCTGACAATTGCCTAAAGAAAATTTCCTGCAGAAATCTTCCAAAAACCTTGAACCCAATTTAAAACAGCAATACAGATTTTTTGTATAACGTCTTAATATCCTTCTTTACAAGCCGATGAATGTCCTGCATACTTAATAAAATAATCGGAGCAGAATTATTTTCGTAATCGTGAGGGCTTACGTCCAATATTAATTTAAAGCTGCTTTACGCCAGAAAAAAACTCCTTTAAGACTGACTATGGAGCAAAGGTCTTCAGAAAAAGCCTTTCAATTTCGATTCGAATGCAAGCGTGTTTGTCGTCCAACAGAAGTTTATGCATCATATATTTTTTCTTCTTTTCTGGAATATCAGCAGTCGAAGCATGAAACCTCTTATAAACAATTTTTTTACAGTTCTGTGAACTCTTTGACTGGACTACAAAAGCTTACAATTGGGGTTTTACAGCAATTCCCAAAATAAAAGTTGGAAGTGTTTCGGATTTTGTTGACGTAAATCTTTTCCTATGAGCCAAGTACAACCGCGTGAGTAGTTATGTGGCAAGGATAGATGCCGAGTGCTTCCAGTATGCTAAATATTCTATGTCCACCCGAAGAATGAGTACAGAAAGGAAGTTAACAGTAATGTCTACAGCCAAGGATCGCTATCATTTTTGTCGCCTGCCTATCGTTGCCTGGAAATGGCGGATGCATGCTCCACCCTTTGCACTTCCAGAGGGCAAGAAAAAAGAGTTGGTAGATGGCACTGAACGTGTTGATGACCAGTAGCAATCCTTGCTTGCTTTGCTGAAAATTGTCTATGTCATAGACGTCACAGGAGGTCAAGGAGCACCAAGTGACGTCTCATCCAGAAATCTAGGTCGATCGAAGCAAAGGTCAAACAAGTATAGCGCTCGGCCCTTGCTAGCTTCAAGGGCGATAAACGAGAGCCATTTTGTTTTCCAGTCCAGCAGGCTCTGTGGGGGTCGTTATAGTTAGCAATTAGTCTCTGTCTAACACAAGTGGTTTGTGTGCTCGGAGCCTTTTCCGAAGGTCGTGGGGTCACCTTGGACTCTCCCCCGTAAGATTTCGCGGGCGTCTTCCCCTTCTGTTTCACTCACTCGCTCACTCGCTCGCTCACTCACTCCATGCGATGACAGCAAAGATGATGCCGACCCTCATGATACCGAAAAAGTCATTCTGCGTCACGGCGACTCAGTACAATGGACGAGAGGGAGAGGAGGGGTCAAGCTGGAGAACTCGGGAAGGGGGAACCTTAAATTGTTATTTTTTTTATTGTGGACTGTCGTCGACATTTACAGTCAACATTTTGTTATTGCCGAACATCACCGTATCATGTCACAGGCGATGGGGCCTGTGCTAGATCCTAATATGGCGTCATAAAAATGGAGAAATGTACACACCACTACTTCCTGTCCTTAGCGGAAACGGAAGTGTTAGTTCTCTTTCCGGTTCTCCATCACTGCCACATGCAAGTGCACCCGTAAACCAACGTTTCGTCGTACCATGCATAAGAGGATCAACATGATCACTGATGTTCTAAGCTCATTCCATCTGAGCCACACAAGCCATTATCTCTCACACAAAAATCTATCCACCGTCACTGCCTATCCAAGCAAACTGGCCACGAAGTTTTTGATGAATGGAATATTAACGGCCATTGTTACGGCATTACGACTTCGGGGAGGTGTAAAACTTTCCGCGCGCTCCCTGCAGACTCGCCTGCTGTGTCGTCCCAACCTTTCCCTCCCGCTATGGAAACATCCTCAAGTGGCGTCTGCACGGCCTGATTTTCTTTGACGCCCGCGGCCCATCACACTATTTACAGCTATTCCTGCTGTGCCGAAGCCAGGGCAATAATCCTGAATGTTAAATTGAATAACAACAATGAGCTGGGTGAATTAAAAAAAAAGAAATGAGTCCTGCCGGATATTAAAATAAACCAGAATAAAGAAAACAATGGCACACTAAAGAAAAAACGACTACCAAACAATACAAGCAGAAAATGAAAGGCAACAACACAAACACAAAGAAACAAGCAGCATTACAAACCAAATCGGACAAAAGGACAAATAAGAAATGGATAAATAAATTCTCTTAGGATGAAAGACGCCGATGAAACATCAATGACGAAGGAGAATGAAGTTCCAAAATATTAAGAGCTACCAAATGTTAAACATTTTCTATTTGGTTCGCACCTCAAGCCATATTTTGTGAAGAGTACAGGGGTCGTGCATGAGCCGGTTCGCCTACCCTAGTGCATATCGAGGCCTAGCAAATCCCCGGCTGGGGACTCTTATCCTCGGTGCTGGTGGGAGTCGCTACATAAATAAACGATCTTGGTGCATGTGTATGTTTTGCTTAACAAAGTTTCACAAAATAACGAAATTTGACCTGTTTAATGTGAACAAGGGATGCGCGAGAGGGAGACGATTGAAGTGTGACAGGAAGTACATTTTGCTGTTTTCAAGCCAACTACAAACAAGCATAAACATTTATTCATGTACTTTAGTAACCGCGGAACTGCAGTCACCGCAGGATACATGCGGGTTGTCACTAATACTGGGACAGGCGAAACGAGATTACTTCTCAGTAATACCAAAGAATCACAATAATTTGTTTTAAATCATTAGATGTTACTTTACTTGTATGCTTGGGGTGAAATAAACATTGTTGTAAAGTTCCTCTAGAAACTTTCTGTATATAAACAAAAACAAAATAGGCCCGTACAGCTTCCGCTATGCGCACGTGAGTGATCAATACAGTTAAACATTTGTTTTGAAAAAGAAAACTATTCTCTTCATTAGTAACAGAAAACTTTTGATGGCAAAATTTTAAAAATTACTGCGTGACATCCCAACCAGGAATTTAAAGTCACGCGATTAGACTGAACCATTTGATCATTCCTGTGTAAACTAAGGGGTCAGCCTTGCCAGCAACTACGAAAAAAAATGGTTGACTTCAACTTATTTACAAAGTTGTAAAACTGCTCAACACAAAAACATTCTGCATTGATATTAATTTCAAGTCATTCAAAATAATCCCAAGTTATTTTGCAACGAGTGTAAGTTTTGCTATCAAGTTTATTGTCAGAACATGTCACGCTATTTGCACGACCCCAGCTGGTATTCGTGACCACATTCAAACGTTGATTAGCGTAAGCTGACGGGAAGCAAATACAAAACAGCTTTTATTATTAAAGGGAGGAAAGGAAGGAGAGAAAGAAGTTCTCGAAGTTTGAAAAGAAACGTTGTGCATTTTTAATCATTTTTTTTCTCTTTTATCCTCCGCAGCAGCGCCCTGAAGCTGACGACTAAAACGATGAACAGATTTCGATGAAAGAGAAAAATTGCAAGTGCATGTTCTGGCTTTTTTTAACACCAGAAAAGTTTCCCGACACTCACGGCGAACGGTGTGTGTATGTCAAAATTGGATCATTCTTTTGACAATAACGCTGTCTTTAAAAATTATAATATTCTTTTTTGAGAATGAGAATTGTCACTTTATGACAATGTTCTATTTCAAAATGGAATCTGAAAATGAAAATATTCTACTTGTAAATGAGGATGATCTATTTGAAAATACCTTCATCTATTTGAAATTGAGAATTTTCTCTTTGAAACCGAAAATGTTCTATTTGAAAATGAGAACAATTTATTTGAAAATAAAAATTGTCTCTTATACAATGTGAATATCCTCTTTGAAAATGTGAATGTCCTCTTTTAAAATGTGAATGTCCTCTTCGAAAATGAGAATGTCCTCTTTGAAAATGGGAATGTCCTCTTTGAACATGGGAATGTCCTCTTTGAAAATGAGAATACATTCTGATGCCAGAGGAGTCTAAACTAATCTGCTTTGTCTGTTTCTTGCGAAGACATGATCAAATAGCTTGAACGGACATGAACGTGAGAAACAAACTGGCAATTAAATTTCGAAAATTTTGGCTAGCATAAAAAAAAGATTTGAAAAAAGTGCGGATTGCACAGTGTCACGTTACTGCAAATGTGTGCAACATGTAAAGCCATAATGGTGGCATTACGACACAACAGTACTGCTCTAACACTTCAGCCTGCAATGTATTGTCATATCTTACTTCACTCGTTTACCTTTCTCTCGCTCTGGCTGTCTGACCTGCGCGACTGCGTTTACGCAAAGAAAACACGCGCTTGTGTCTCGGTAAACGCCGAGTTGCAAAGAGAAAAGGTGTTTATGCGTTGCGTAAATGCCGAAGTGATTACCTTTAGTTATAAGCGTTGACCATTCCAGTATATTGGATGCTCGCTCCAGCAGTTTCACTGATGAACAGCAGACACGGCGTGCGGAATACGCAAAATCAACCACTGGTTTCAGTTCAACTTGTCAACAAAGAAATGACCGCAAGTGATAACCGTATTCGAACGATTCAAAGACAGTACCTGGTAACCAGAAAGCACTCGGAATTCATAATGTAAGTTCAGGCTCTTGGCTGATCTCAAAGCCTGCCGACCGATTTCAGGCTAACCGAAACTTTATACACTAACCTTTCGAAGCTGAGTGATGTGTCTTGGCACACTTCCATCAGCCCTAGCGCTCGCACCTTCACGCACGCGCACTAGTTCGCTCTCTAACAGAAGGAAACACGCGGCTGCAAGCATTATGGACGTCACAACAAAAATTCTTGAGAGCTGCAAGCATCTTGCGTCTAAAGTTTTCTTTAAAATTTTCTTGGTGACACCTTTAGGACACTTTTATGCTCTACTCCAGACAAAAGTCCTTATCTGTCATCTTTCCGACGAGGTACATATTCCTGCTCATCGAAGATGCTCGATTCGAGGGTCTTTTCAATCCCGCCAAGCCTGCAGTGTGACGTGCTCTTCCAAGCATTAGTGCCTCCAAAAGCACAAAGGAAATTCAGGGGAAGTAAGTGGTGCAAGGGAGATAAAATGGCGTAGGTACTCCCTGATCGAAAGCAGTTTCACGCACGAAAATACCTTTAGCGGGCCTATTAAAAGATACAATTTCAAAGATATGCCAGCATTTCAGACTCAACGGATGTTTTGGAAATTTTTCGCATGCTGGAGATTTTCGTTAAGCTCCTGTGCCCCCCATGTCCCATCTGGCATCGATAACCCCCAGAGAACCAACTACAGCGCCAAAAAGATGCTTTCGAACCTGAAAAGAGAGTGGCTTTGCGTTGAAAACATGTCTGGCTATCTGTGTTGTGTATCAATAGTCAGTGAAACGTAACGAAACAAGACTTGCTCGTAAAGCAAGCTTAAATGTACCAATTAAAGTAGGGAGAAAGATAAGAATTGCAAAATGTTTTAATAGTTACGTTTAAAATAAAATCAAGTTGTGTAGATCTGAGGCCTACACACCTCACTACGAAAACTTCGCTGGAAAACAGCACTGCTTGGCGCGCAGGAACAGGTCACTGGGATCAGTTGCATAAGCATTCGTGTTTCCTGTTCACACGTAAACGTAAACTTAAAGTTCATACGACGACGGGCTGTACGACTGCTTCTATGACCAGAAGAGCAGATACGAACACTCGTGCAATAGAACCCTGGACCAGAGTCCATGCGGGTTGTCACTATATATAGAGGGGCTCACGTTGACGTCATCAGACGCCATGTTGGCTACCAATAAATGCCATCTAACGTCAAACGTGGTTATGCTGTACTGCAAAGGATGTCAGCTCTCTTCTTAAAGTCATTAGAAATGAAGTTAAAAGAGCCAAGGTCAGTAATTTGTTTCACAACAGCCAACCATGGCGTATTGTGCAGTCCTGGCTTCTACACACTTCAAGGTCGCGGTAAGTCGAAGCTAAACGAAGTCAAACCTGTCTGTACTGCGACAGGCCGACACCGAGTCCACTGAGGGAGGCGTTCTCGGGTGAGAAAAGCTAAATGAATGCAGAGCTGCAGGAAGATGAAAAGACAACACCGATGGAGCTACATGAGTTTGCCAGCTTAGAGGGCTGCCTCGGCAATGCGACTGCAGTCCCCATCAATGCGCATGAGCGCAGGGAATCCCAAGCTAATGACCGACAACTGCAGTGGCATTACCAGGAAAATTAGAGTTATCGGCCGTGAGCCTGAAACGTGCAGCCATGCTGGAGTATTTAGGTTAAGAAGTGACAGAAGACGGCTCTAAGCCTGAAAAATTGCCCAGGATTGCCGGACACTGCAGGAGCACCGCTCGCAAGGCCTGGGACGCTCCTGAACGGAAAGTACACGGCGGTTGGCTCAGGATGGAGATTGTTGCAATCGCTGGTCAAGTGGTTGTAAGCATTTGAAGCACAAACCGGCGCCAAGAAAGAAAGAAAACATATAGACAACGAAGGAAAGAAAGAAAACACAACGAAGGAAAGAAAGAAAACATACAGACAAAGAAGGAAAGAAAGAAAACATACAGACAAAGAAGGAAAGAAAGAAAACACAACGAAGGAAAGAAAGAAAACATACAGACAACGAAAGAAAGAAAGAAAACATACAGACTACGAAGGAAAGAAAGAAAACATACAGACTACGAAGGAAAGAAAGAAAAAGAAAGATTAAATTGATAGAAAGAATAAACAAACGGATAGGAAGAAACACCTAACAGGGGCAAGACAAATCAAGCGACAGGCAGCTGAGGTATTTCTTCGTGACCAGATAGTGGTTTTGTGATGAAGTTTTCTTTCAATTCAAACACGCGGCAAGGTTTCTGAAAGGTTTCACGGGGATTTGGAGAGCCGCGCTTTATTCTCATGAGATCCTATTGTTCTGACCAATCAGGCATCAATGAATTCGATCGATATGATTCCACGCAACTTCGAACTTGAAGCGAATGTGAGCTGTTGTGTATACTCGCTATCAAGCTCGGCTAGAACACAGTTTAATATTGAGCCTTACACAAAAAATACTACATCAAGAAGACAAGGAAGTTAAGTGATACTGTCTGACGCAAAAACATTCAGATCACTAGCTGTCGAGATTCGAAAATGGTATCCAAATAATGAAATAAATAATACATGTTTCTAAAATAACCAAGTGTTGCTTCTGGACTTTATTTATTTTTTTCAATAAATATTTTTTAAATCTTTGAGATATTAACCACATGTAGTTGTCATGATTAAAATAGAAATGGGTTTTATATGGTGACAGATTTTTAATAGACAGGGGATTGATAAAAGCAGTTTCACTATTGATCTGAAAGCGGATGGGGAGGGGGATGGCAGTGAGAAATCCTGTTGACCATAGGAACCTCTGCAAAAATGAGTTTGATAGTATAGCAGCGTGAGAAAAGACGATACACGAACAGCAGACGCAGCACCAAAAGTAGCTAAAGGCAGTAAGAGAAAGAAAGAATGAAGACCAGCAGACTGAAAGTCGGACAGAACAAAAGAAACAGACAAAAAAGAAGGAAAGAAGGGGATAACAAGAAAAAAAACTGAAGTTGGCAAAACAAGAACAAGGAAAAATATTGAACAGCTGCAGGAAACTTTTAAAAAACCAGACAGTCGTTTCCCTACCTGTTCTTTTCCAGCTTCACGTTCATTTTCCTGTCGAAGGGTACCAGAGTGGCGAAGGAATTCGGAACGCAGCCCTTCCTCGCGAGCGGGGTTTCGTAGAGTCAGCAGGCTGGCTAGCGTAGCGGCAGGTTCCTTGGGGCGCGTTACGAGCGGACCGAAGCACAGTATCATTAGCGCTCGCGCTCGCTGTCGATGGTTTTTGCTCGGTTTGTAGGGGTTGCACTGACATTAACCCATTTTCTCCTGAAAATGAAAACAAGCGAAGTGGCAGTCACCGTCAACTCTCAGAAATCCAATGACATCAGCACTCGTTGTCATCGTAACTAGCGTTGCCTGCTCACAGCAGACACTCCGACGCGACAGAACTCCATATTAAAGTTTTAGCATAGCGCAGTTGTGCATATTGAGCAACCCTTCCTCTGAGAATTTAGTGTAAATAGTTACAAACCCATCATATGCGCATGAAATAATTGAAGCGAGCTTGCCGACTCCATTACTTTGTCGTCAAACAACAGTACCTCTGTTGTTTCAGTCAACATCAAACTGTCAACTCATGTCTTTGGATCATCAAGAATAATTAAGAACATGAGAAGCACAGTTGGGAATAATGAAAGGAGACACAGTGTATACAGGCTGCTGAACGCAGCAGATCCTAAAAAAATTTTTGTTGGGAAGAAATGAAAAGGCTTGACACGAAACCATACACTACAAAACTCATATAGGATCATTTCAATTTTAAAATGCTTTTAAGTCAGGTTGAGGAAAATTGAAATTGCTTCGCGGAATTGAAAGACTTTCAGAAAGAAAACTTTTTAAGACCTCGTCTGTTCAAGGTCTTTACTGAACCATAGACCAATTCACCTATACGTTAACTTTTGTCTCGCTTCGTCGTGTCTGAGGGGAAGAAAAGAAAGATTTCTGAGAGATCTTCTTCGTGGTTTCCCACCAGCAGTGGGAGTTTGCAAGCGTATTCTCATTTTTTCAAGCCTCCAGCTTTAGACCACTATTCCATTATCTTTCTTTTCTCTCTCATTTTATTAAAAGTCTGGCGTCTGAAGGGTGTGATTACCTGTACTTCTAAATCCACACGCCATCACATCGTTCAAAGTCTGAAAGCTTGGGTGAGTTCTCTGAATGCTTCACTTCCTACAAGACTCGAAGTCCGGCACCCTACACGGCGCGAGACAAATTTCTGAATAATGAAAGTCCAGATTGGAAACATGAAGCCCATTAAGCAAGGGAAATATCAGACGGTGCTTCTGATGACAGAATATCAAGCACATGACAGTGAACTCTGCTCTACCCCTAGAGGGGGATACATCACTCTCGATGACGATGAACGTTTTCCATGCAAACAACCTTCATTTCACGCGCATGCGCGCTCACATGTGACGCCCTCGACGAGATAAGCGGCCGAATATAGGCGTGAAAACAGGCGTACGGATCGTGGATCGAATTTCCAGGACAAAAATAATGTCCCTTTAACAAAATATTAGCCGGGAAGGAAAATAGGCCCTGTTTGCCGTGGGTTTCAACAATACGAGGCGGAAGAAGCCAGAAATGTCATTACCAGGTCGTCCCGGGCATGAAGGTTCGATTTTTAGGGGTTTTTTTCTTGTCCTGTATTTTCTTTTTAACTCTCTCCCTCTCCCTCTCTCTCTCTCTCTCCCTCTCTTGTTGCTCTGAACACAGGATGGCACTTTCGAAATCTAAATCGTATTCCAGACAACAATTCCACCCGGCGAGGAATATTTGAGTGCCAGAAACAAACCAAGGAAAAGCAATCAGTTTTTGGAAGAAGTGTAGCATCTCTTTTTTTGTGCAACAAAGAATTTCGAATAGCCAAAGTAGGAAAACGTAATTTAAAAAAAAACCGCTTCTTTAAGCGGTGCCAAAGTGCTCCAGGGAGCTAACAATGTTTCTATTCTACATACGGTTTCCGTTTCTCTTTGAGGTAAACCTGATTATGGAAACCACAACACGTGGCGGAAAGTTCGTGCAATGAGACAGTCTGGAGAGCTAGCTAATGGAACCTAATGGTTAACACAGGCAAAGATTTGCGTGTTTGGTGATTTCAAAAGGGATGATGAATAAATTAATACAGAAAGAATGAAAAAAAAGAAAAAAAAAATAGTACGAAAGAAATAAACGAAAGAAATAAACGAAAATAAGAAAATAGAAAGAAAAAGAAAGAAATTCGAAAACGATTCAATTCAGACAAACCTTTTTCTGTCAGTACACGTAGCACATAACATGACCGCGTTTAGTTAGTACGACACTTGAAATCATAAAACTGCCAAATAGTGTAGAACATAGACCTGCATTAACTAAACAACCTTGCTGATAAACAAAATCTAATATGCTGTCACTGTCATTTGGAAAAGTAAGGAAAGGTGCGCTGTTTTCTGTTAGTTCTACTTATGGTCTTCGATTGCCATGGGAAAATTATTTTTGAGCTTTGTTGAGTGAGTTGATTTCGGCATCCTGCGCTTTTTATGATGAAATAGAACACAGCAAGGGCAGAAGACGTGTCACTCAACAAGAACAATTTCGGCGCTTGCGAGTAATGATAAAGCCACTCGCTGACTGCAGAGCATCCTGTTCTGGCTACAGGGGCGATAACCTTGACTAGACTAAGGAAAACTAATCCATTTAAAGAGAAATAACTCGTCACTATGAGAATCTGCTGTCTTCCATTTTGTTTCTTTCTTTCTCAGTCTCTTTCTCGTCTTTACCAATTCACTTCTTCCCCTCTTTATGTCTTCCTTCATTCTTTCTTTCCCAATTCTGACGTCTCCGTAATTTGCGATCAGGCATGATCGGAAACAGAGGAGAGGGAATGGCCATTTGGGGTGACCACTGCGCATGCACGGAGCCGTGTTACTCTTCCGTTCGACACGTGACCTATAAGGGAGACGTCGATCGTGATTGAGGTGATGGTCGGAGAATTGTGAATGAGGTAAAGTGTCGGGCGACAAGAATGAGAATGCAAGGCGACTACTTCATCAAACGGCTTACTTGACTTGCCAGGGGCGTTAATAACCTCTACAAGGGCGCACTACTCCCAATAACTGAGCTCTAAGAGAGACCCGATAAACCCCGACTGCTGTGTACTATGTTTCTGCGCAGGGTGACTGAAAATAGACCGTTCCCCCTACAGAAGACTGTCTGAGAAGAACATAGCAGCAAGTAATAAATGGCGCAGTGAAAGAACGACTGAAAATAAGTCTTTAAATGTAGCTGTTGTTTTAAATGTTTATAAGACAATACTGTGATGTGCATTTATATTACTGTGTGGGCTTTGTGACGTGGCGGGCCGTACCTTAACTTATTGGACTCGACTTCTCAGAATTACTGGACACACTTTTATGGTGATCTCGTAAAATGTTAGATTTAATTGAGCAATCGTCACCAAAACCTTTACTGCAACAGGTCAATGGTTTCTACACCAGAGGATGACGACGCTATGAAATAATGCGAATAACTAGAGAAATCTTCCGAGGGAAAAGATTCTCATACGCTGACACGTCCGCTCAGTCTCACACAGGCAAAACACTACTAGCTCAAGAGCCCCCACCCTCGTAAAACACACAACTGTAGCGAACCGTTATTCAACATATATTTCAAACACTGACTCGACAACATCAAAAATATCTACAGATTATTTACAAAGAATCACCTTGCTCGTGTCTAGGGTAAGACGCTGCCTGATTACGTCATACCACGTGGAATCAGACAAAGAAGATAATCAAACTCCAGAGGGGGAATCAAACTGCAAACGGCCTATGATCCCGCTCAATACACACATACAGTAAGTGACCGACAACAGAGCTCCTAGTCTTGTCACTACTGAAACAACCACTTCTGCGATACACAGTTCTAAAGCTATCAAAAAGTGAATCAAGAACAAATGAGGACAAAGCGCTATAAATCGTCAAACGACAACCCCAACAAAGTACTGGCAGCGCTAGACACAACCGTATGCTGACGTATGCAATCAAGGGAGCCTACCGTACCCAAACACGTAGCAAAGAGAGAGTCGAAAGTAAGGAACGTGGCAGATCTTTTCTTTTAAACGACCCTAGTCTTCACACGGCTAGCCCCTGGTGTACCACGTGTGCATACAGCGAATCCCTAATTTATATCGTCAGCTCGCTCACTAAGCGTAAGCCAACAACTGGGATTCGACGCAAACACAACATAGGACAAATACATGAAATCGGTAGGCTCCCTTGATTGCATACGTCAGCATACGGTTGTGTCTAGCGCTGCCAGTACTTTGTTGGGGTTGTCGTTTATCAATAAGTGACCAACGACAGAGCACCTACTCTTGTCACTACTTAAACAACGGCTTTACTGTCATACACAGCTCTAAAGCTATTCAACGACCGACAAGAAGTTATGACACGGCCACGAACCGCACTTCACTCTATACCCTCTTAGCGTACTTGCCCGGCAACTAGCTTATGACGTCTCCTGTCTCCGGCAGGATAAAACCATCTATCTTATATCAACACGAGTCCCAGACTCTAAGATAATCTATGGTAAGAACAGACCTTACTTATAACGCACGTCCAGTCCCTTTCACGTCAGTCCGTCGGCGTGTCAGCGCAATACACCCTGTGTATCTGGCGAGAGAACTGGAGTCCTTTTATTTCTTCCCACGTTTTTGGCGAAGTTGGCGAGGGCAGAGGTCCGTGGGTTTACACGTGTCCGCTTCTTGTGGTCCTCCTATATTAACTCTCTCTCCATATCCTGTCCTCTCTGTGTGTATGTGTGTGTCTATCCTCTAATCGCGTTGTTGCCTCCTTAAGTAGCAGGCGTTCTGACGCATTAACCTTGAGTAAACCGGTTCTGGTCAGACTAGGTGGAGCAGGGCAGCTGTCATGACCAATGGCGTTTCACTCACATACCTTAAGTGTGAAGAGAAGGGGAGGAGCTAGCTGGCTAAGAGTGACAGGTGATATCCTAGGAGTGACATGTGACAGGCTTCTGTTTGTGTGGGTCGGTGAGTGCGTGAGTCCACTTTCGTATTGCAGAAAGAGAAGGTATGCGTGACACACGGCGTGACGGCGTAGCAACCTGCATGATGTATATACTTGATGCAGGTGCGTGACTGAGAGAGAGAGAGAGAGAGAGAGAGAGAGAGAG
>SMGT01015427.1:58263-69362 GCA_004794575.1 Lanistes nyassanus | reverse complement strand
GAGAGAGAGAGAGAGAGAGAGAGAGAGAGAGGTGGTAAAGTGAGGAAAGAAGGAAAAGAAGATTAAAGACTTTTTTAATCTTCGCGTGTCTATGAAAGTTCATTTTCTTCTGTCAATTGTTTCCTTTTTTCTCTTTAGCGGTATTATCATTTTTGATTTCCTCCAGTGAAATTTTGCTGCATGGACTGTGGTGTTGTTCCAAAGAGTCATCCACACCTACACCAGCGCGCGCACACATGCAGAGAAGTATGTAAACACAAAGACGCAATATCTGCACTGTGACCCTTATATGGTCATGTCCTCCAGGAAAGACGCTCAACGAGTTTTTAAACTCTAGAAACGTGGGTCGGACACAGCACATCAGGCAGCAAACCGCCATTAAATCGCATTTGATCAGTGTCTTCCTGACATGCGGGGAACTCCAAGCCTGAGCCGGTATCAAAAGAACTTCGGGGAGTTCGGTTGACTGCGCTTGGGAGGGGCTGCAAGGGATGTTACAGAAAAATACGAAAGTTTTCTTTTGCTCGTGAACGCTATACGGCCTTGTCGCATCCCTCATAGCGCCTCCTCAGCCGACCGACTGCCCTTCACTCTCGTGATACAGGCCCAGAAGAGCGTTTCTTCATTTCAGCTCACGTTCTGGAGTGGATCTCTCGTGGGGTCGGTGTATCTGCTGGTCGAGTTGTTCCTACAAACTTTATGCGAGGTTCGCAAGGCTCGACTGAGTCGGAAGGACGGAGACATAAACTCGTCAACCCGCTTTGCAGCAAAATATATTTTAATATTATAATACATTTTATTATTTTAATACATTTTATTATAATACAATTTTGACGATTTTGTACGACGAGGTTTCATCCGACTTGCTCAAGCCGTGCAACGCCGGCATCAGGAACGCGCTTTCCGTTCTCACGCTTCGTTTTGTGCAGGCAACCCACCTTTTTGCAATCGTCGATGAAGATTATCTCACTTCCAGGGTTAATAGCAAGGCTTAATTTTTTGTCAAAATGGCGCAATGACTTAGTCATAATATGCTCGGAAGCAACGTGTGTCCCGAAAAGAAATGTCTGTTATTGTTCTGTCATTGCCAATGTTTTGCTACAGCAAAAAATTTAAAAACCGAAAGGAAGAAAAAGAAAGAAAAGAAAGAAAGAGTGCTTATGTTTGCAGTCACAGACGGACACAGTGCACGACAAGATAAAAAGAGCAGTTTGTCCTTTGTCTCTATTTCGCCATTCATTCTCTCTCTCTGTCAAGCGCGCACTTCCATGCACACAGTTGAGACATACATGTGCATGTTCGCAGGAATATTAACGCACACTGCTCGTGTTTCACCCTACAGGGTAGAAATGTGATTGCAGGTATTGAGGAACGAGGAGTCCACACCGATGCAACGGCTGGCCCTAAGTTTAAATCAAATAAAGCCGACAGCCGGTATCCGCGAAGTGCATTGTGGAGTGAACTGTGCTCAAGTGCGCTCAGAAAGACCCTTGCCCTATTTACACAGGCTTGTTAATAAACGTTTCACATGCCAACACCAGTCACAACCATGTTGGCTGCATGCGTTAGCACAGACCCCTGGGACAAGTGGCTTAGTTTGGCGCGTGCAAGCATACGTATGCGCGTGCATAGGTGCGTGGGTCTGAGTGTCTTTGTGTGCGAACATGTGTAGGCTCTGTGGTGTATGCGTGGTGCGTGCGCCTGCATGCTTGGGCGAGTTCGTGCGTGAATGGGAGGGAACTATGGGTCACTCAGGACAGCCGGGCCGTTAGTCATGCAGCTATTGCTAAATTGCTATATAGGTTGATTGCCTGCTTGACTGATCGTGAGGCCAGCTGGCAGGTTGAAAGATAGGTTTGCACTCGGGGGCGAGGATAGGGGATGAATGACAGACTGATGTCGGTTGCCCATGGTTTAAATCTTTCTTTAATTTGGTAGCAGTAAATTTTTCCTTGGCTACAGATATTATAAATGATGAAGTGATACAGAAAAAACAATATATATATATATATCTGTGATAGGTGATAAGTCATCGATGTAGGCCTACAAGCTGCTTATCTGGCAAGAGCATCTCACTCCTATATCGAGTCAGATTTCTCCAAGAGATAAAAAGAGATCCCACGTGTTGGTAGCGATCCTGTGTGCTGGTGGATTTAAAAAAAATACAAAAGACGTGCACGTTCGGAGCATGTCATATCAGCTTTCTCAGACTTCTCCATCTACAAACGACTTCATACTTCGCTCAAAGATGACCAAGAGATTCGATAATGATCAGGGATGTGGGGACGAAAATTCCGAACAATGTCCCTCCTGGGAATCTACTGTAAGGAAAGTCGTTCAGTGGAAACTCTAGCTTGTAGTTTGTTGATATGGACACCGTTTCGCGTCTGAGTGATCTGGTAATTCTTTCGGCCCATTAGCTTTGACGAATGCCAGCGCGATGTGTAGGTCTTCGAAGAATGATCAATCTTCGTTAATAAACACCGACTCGCAATCGATGTAAGGTCTCAGCTATCCTCCTTCCGTTCCCCTTCCCTCAACAATAATTGCTATTCTAAATCTGGCAGTATGTGGCCTATAATTCGCCCAACCTTTTTTTATTTTTATCGCATTTTTGTATACTCTGTCTTGGTGATTGGATAAAACGTGACTAATCTTATACCACAATTTCCGAAGACAGCAAATCGTCTGCCGTATTGCTGCACGGAAAGTTTGCGTGAACTTTCAAAGTTAGCCCCAGTTTTGACGTTCCACTACATTTTTATGTTGAACTAGAAACAACATCTGTTGAACGGTAGACGAAAAATTGAATATAGGTTTTGCGTATAAATGAAAAAAAAACGAGGCAAAAAGCTAGGTGTTAACAGACTGCATTGCTTAATTAAAAAGGCTAAGATTCGACATTAAATTAAAAAACGAACTCTGGGCATATCGCGCGCCTTTTAGTGAACGATTTTTCTATCTCTTTTGGTGAAGAGTGTCTGGACTTGATGTGTCTATATATATTACCCATCGTCTCAGAGCCTACAGAAAAGTTTGCCTCGGAGACGGTTTTGCTTTGTGATCTTTTGGGATAGTAGTATATGTGTTTGTCTTCATGCGTGCTTGCATGAATGTGCGCATATGCGTGAATGTGCGTAACCGCATGAATGTGGGTATATGTCCTTGTGTGTTTCTCTTTCATAATATTTTGACAATATGTAATATTTTTATCTGAACTTTGGATATGCCCTATGAAAACATTTCGAAATTTCAGCCGCAGAATTGTAATTTTGATGTTCTCACAGACTCTCGCAATTTGCAGGATATAACCGAGGTTACACTGACATCTACTCACGAACACCTTTCTCTTCAAAAACGTGCTGGCAAAACGACACCTTGTGTGTGCTTTAGGTTTTAGTTTTTGTTGTCATCGGCCGAAACGAAGCAAAAGTGAATATTTATAAACATAAATTTATTTTTCAATTATGTTTTATTTATTATAGTAATGCTGTTTAATTCTAGACAGTACACAGTTTGGGCGAATTATTTCGCATCCAAATTCGCCGTACACACTTCCCAAAGATATTTTAGGCCTACTTGAAAATTCACACCAGAGGCTATATTTACAATCTACACTACAGCTATTTTATTGCAGTATGGCTTGAACTCAAGATCAGCTTATACCACAACCTGCACTTTTTAAAGGAGAAAAGTTCGATATTTCCTAGTAATAAACCACAAGGTCATCGAACTGTTCTTTTTTCTACAATAACTACAGCTGAGGATATCAGCTGGTGATGATTAATGAGTAAGTCACTGCCTTTTGCCTGCAGGCAAACGTGCGAGGGAGAAAGAGAGAGATGTGAACAGCTTATCCCGCAAAGTCTGTCAGATTGTACAAGAGAAGGTGACTGATCACCCAGCTGGTTAGAGTGACTGCCCCTCAGAAAGGCTGCGGAGTAGAAGCAGGCCAATCCATTGGAGTCGATCGCTTTTCACTGCGGCAATTGATAAATTGGTTACTGATAGGACTATTTTCGCATTTCCGTAATGTCTTACATTGCTGGGCGGAGAGCACAAGACAGAGAACCAGAAAGGTAGCCTGATACAAGGCGTGCATATGAGAAGTAATAGTATTTCAAGGCGGCTTTCAATCTGCTCAACAATGGCCTCAAATTAGCATTTTACAGAACGGTTTGGAGTGCACGAAGACAGTTTCACCTTTCCTCGGACAGAATCTCCGACGGCCAGCCGTTAGACAGGTCTTACCTGTACAGAAAGAACGAGTGTTCGACCCAAGATCCGAACCTACCACTATGTCGAGATAAGCACGAGTTACCCCCGAACTACAGGCCGCTCAGAGAGAGAAAGAGGCTGGTTGTGCATATCAGAAAGTACGTGTTGTTTCGACATGTTTACGCGCTGCCCCCACGTGGGACTGCTGTAGCAAGACAGGCTTCAGTCCCACCCAATCACATTATAGTGACGCCGGGCCAGCCAGTCCTAGTACTGTTCCCTATAGTGCCAGGCATCTGGCAGGGCAGCTACTAGATTGCCAATATTAAGTCTGACTTGGCCGGGGCTCGAAGCACCGACCTTCCGGACGCGGTAGCCACTTGATCACAGAGGCGGTCGGTTAGCGAGACAGAGAGGACAGTTTGTACCAGAACAAATCCCGTCCAAGAGACTGTTGACAAACAGAAGCGTGGACTTTTCAGTAGTATCTCTTTCAAACACCCCCGTAGCCAAAAATATACTTGCTTCAAGTGCATAAAGCTGAACCGGTCCAGTCAAACACTCAGCTGCCAACGAAAGATGGCCAGAACTGAGCCTTGAAGCGGATCTGAAGATGCATTTTCTGTCCACAAGCAGCTTCGCAAACCTGAGCAGTGCGACAGAGGGACACTAGCCAGATGGCCGGAAGCTATGGGAGATTAATTTTTGCGTTGATATCACAGAACGGCGGGCCCGTCACAATTGTGTTTCAGCATCGACTGGCCAAGCAGCAGCCTAGCCAAGGTCTTGCCGGCGAGTCCCGGGGAAAGAGGTCAGGAGATAGTCCCTCCTGACGAAGGTAACGAACCGAGCGAGGTCGCGCGAGGTCACGCAAAGCAGCCTCGAGAGTTCTCAAATGGGAGAAGTAGCGTCCCTTGGGATCCCGCCAGAGGTCAGCTCTTCTCGAGTATCTAAATTATCAGCTTGGAGATGGGAGGGGCCGTGGCGACGTTAGCAGCGGATTTTCGGACAGAGGAAACACGTCGGTTTGACCTCGGCAAACATCGGAACCACGTCCTGGCGTGACGTCTAGCCGGAAACGCCGCAGACAGTGTGATTATTTCAGTGAAATCGAGTGAAATAAACAGTGTCCACGTCAGCAACTCCCGCGCTGACGATGACCAACTGAGCCAGAGACGAAGCCAAAGAGCATGAAACGTTATTATGGCAGGAACGATTATCAGACATCGGGCGGGAGGTTCACAAGAGACCATTGCCCCAAAGCTTCATGGGCATGGTCTTCAGGAGCTGGTTCTTCTTACTCCAGCAAAGTGATTTTTACAAAACCTGATATTTTGTCTCCGACTTTGCACCAACTTTTTTAAAAATAAAAAATAAGTGTTCCTTATTCTTCGTTCCACTAAAGATACGACTTAACCGGACGAAATTCGTACCCTGGCTCACCTAACTGCGTATATTCTCTGCCTGGAATTAGGACACAGCTTTTGCCAGACCAAAGCGCAAAGATGCATCACTCTGTTCAAAAAAATGTGTTCTAGTTTCTCAACACCAAACTTATGTAGTCGTAGTCCTTTGGTTTCAGGGCGCAAGTTAAATTATTAAAGCTAAATGACTGTTGTTAAAAAACCAGAAAAATCTTGCACGGTCGTATTACCACTGGTCAACCCGAGAGACCATCAGCTGGATTGCTGCTGACTGTGGAACCTCACCATATCTACATTTGACAGCTACTGAATGTATCTTGTGTGACGTGTTACATGCCATTAATCTGTCAACGTCACGCCAGTTTTAGGAGCTGTTGTGCAAACAACAGACGCCACTTGCTGATTTGTGTTGTAGTCTGTCCTCCCTCTTTTATCTGTATGGACTCCTACTGTTGCCGCCAGTAAGTCGACTATAGATCAATCCCATCATGCAATTGGCAATGATTTCAAAGAAAACGTTTCAGTTCACGCAGACTGTGTAGCCTCTGTTTATCTCTCCGCTTCGGAATTCTCATTCTGCGATAAAATAAATAAAAATAAAATAAAATAAGCCAGGTGCGCATCCCGAGGGCTTATTGTAGGCTTGACGCGGTCTTCAGGGTGCGAACAACTGACAGGCCAAGTGAGGCTGGGAGGCATTGACAGGGATGTGACAAGGCCACATAGCGATCACAAGCAAAGGAAAATGTGTCCATGCTTCTCTGTAACACCCCTTGCAGTGCCTCCCAATCACAGTGAGGGGGAATGCCAGCAGGTCTCGTGGAACCGGGCCTAGATCATCTTCCACAGGGCAAACCCTCCTCCTACCAATCAATCGGTATCTCCGAAGGATACGCTGTGCGTCATCGTTCGGTCTCCTTGCAACCGTCCCTAAGGCAGTGTCTGAGTCCTAGACTCGTCACGAGACTCCTATTTATATAAATAGACTGAAATATCTTTTATATAGCCTTGCTAGAGATTCTCTAGGCACTCCTCATTAAGTTGAAAAGTTTGCCTTGTAACAGTCAAATGTGAATCCGTGTACCCACGGAGGAACAGTCGCACGCTCATGCAGGAACACATAGAGGCACATGCCCCTCTCCCCTCGTCCTCTTTTCATTTCCTTCCATCCAGCTTCAACGGCACTTCTCGGCAGAAAGGCAGTCAGGTTCTATTTATGTACACGAGGGTCTTCGGAAGACTCGAAGGGGAAAAATCGGAAAATTTTTGGAACGTAAAACCGGAAGTTTTGTGGGGAAAAAAGCTTTTGTGGGCATTGTTGCGACTTTTCGTTATTTGAGGACAATCCATAATTAAAAGAATGTTTCTGTTAAGCTCAAGCAAACATTTACCAATCAGAGAAAGAAAATTGAAATTTGTTTTAAAAATTGGTACTAATATTCCGTTTTTAATGATCCCCCCCCCCACACACACAAGAAAACCCCAATTTGGATAATACCAGCTAACGATGTAACCATCAAACAGGAATTAATGCTCCCAAAACCTTACCAAATTGAGGCTGGTTTCCGGGATAACGCTTAGAATCATCAGAATTTGAAACTGAATGAAGATTATAACAATACCTACGACTTTTGGAAACATCAGTTTAGTCCACACTGAGTTCTTAGTTTTGAGTTTCTTATTAATTCTTTATCCACACGGGGATATCAGAATTCCATCTTTACCACACATAAATCAGCCTTTTCAAACCTCGTATCAATAAATCACGAGAAAGAAAGGAAAAAGGACAGATGCAGAGAAAAGTAAGCGAGAGACAGACAGACGTATGGAACAGCTGTAGACAGACGTATGGAACAGATGTAGACAGACGTATGGAACAGACGTATATTACAGAATATAAAATTCTCTGCTGTTTCGGACAGCTCGTCAGATAACGCGTGCAGTAAATTTTACTGTGAAGCTGTTCCAGTAAAAAAAATTATTCAGATTTATTGAAGACGATTCTAAACAGGCTTAAAGGTTACAGTTCTCGGCTGCAGCCCTAAAAAGTTCACATCTTTTTTAGATTATGCTACCTAGTTACAACCATTTTTTATGATAAAAGACAATTCAAAATTTATCAATCCTTCGTATTGCTAGAATATTGATAAATGTTTAACTAAATCTTAAATATTTAAGAAAATTTCTTCTGTGCTCTACTGTAACTTAAAAAAATAATACAAGTTAAGAAAAAGAAAAATCTGAACTTGTTGATTATGATAGGCGTCGGCTTTGTTAATGGCTGTCAAGTGGTTAGAGGTTGTAATCGGCCAAATTTTATTAATAGTTTCATTACTATTAATGTCGATAGCTACTCCTTTGCATGCTGTGCACGCCCCTTATACAGATCTTAACTCTGAGATTCACCGCGGGGTCATGACACCGAAGTCGTTAGTACCAGACACCATTGGACAGAACGTTCCCAGCGCCGCCGGCGTGTGTCCGCTGTTGAATTCGTCGCAGCTGGCAGAGGGGAGGGGGTCTGCACAGGGCGCCAGGGACGGTAGTAGCTACACGGGGATTCTGATATTTGTCTCACGAGTTCTGACACCTCTGGGTTAATCTGGCTTTCGTGCAATTCAACACCTTTGTCCGTCCGTCCGTCCGTCCGTCCGTCCGTCCGTCCGTCCGTCCGTCCGTCCGTCTGTGTGAAACTGTATGCATATGTGCACACGGCTAGCTGTATATACGTATATAGTTATATAGGCATACATGCATATAGGTATACTGGTATATAGTTGTAAAAGTAGATGTATATAGGCTTGTATGCTGTGTGATGTGTGTTCAGTGTATATGCCACGTGTTGTTCATACAATGTTAGCGCTAGTCTTTCTTTTCTTGTCTTTCTTTCTGTCTTTTTTCTTCCTTTTCTTTCTTTCCACACCTCGCTCAAAGTGATGAGAGCAGCTGGGACGCAATTTTCCACCGCCACTGACAGCCCTAGTGCTGTCTGCACAAAAACGGCTGATCGAACCAGACGCCGCTGAATTATAACTGTATCTGACCTTGTCACCGTGTGATGATGCAACCAATCTTCTCGTTAGATAGCCAGGCATGCTAGCCACAGTTTTGCAATTTCGAGACAAATTTCGTTTCGTAGAGGGAGGGAGGGACAGCGGGAAGGAAACTGTTGTGGGGACGAGGGAAAAGGACAAAGAATGTGGGCAGTAGCCCTGATGCGGATCGCAAGCGTATTTTTAGCTTTATAGTCCCTTTTTTAATTCCGCTTTAAGCAAGTCTGACAGTTTCATTATGTCTTGGCTTTCGCGGTGAGAAATGGAAGGAATCCCAGATTTAAATTTACATTTTGGTGGCCCCGGCTTCGGCAGCCCAGCCAGAGAGCATCCGTGGTGGAGCTGCAGCACGAAATGATGACGTCACCAGACGCATCGTAAAACATTTCTTCTTAAAAACGAACACGACAGATACACTTGGAGATCGTGGTCTGCACCTTTTAGGGTGTTGCCTTGACACCAATAGCCGCAGTACTCTATTCAACTCGTCTTCTGGAGAAGTTTGCTTAATCCCTCAAACTGGCGAGGCGCAAACACCGCGCCGTCATCTGGTCTGAAGTCGGCTCAGCCAGGCCTCCAAAATCCTGCAGCATTTCCAGAGACCAGCTGCACTCGCTTGGCAACTGGCTGAGCAGACCGACAGATGAAGGAAACTGGGAACAACAGTGACAAAACACGCGCTGAACAGAAGTTTCACACACTTGTCTCGGAACTGTGGAGGACGTGCAGTCTCACTAGCAAACATATTTTCCTGAAACTGATTCAGGGTTTGAAAAGTGACGCGCGCGTTTACCTAACTTCTATCTCAGATTTAGATGCATGGGCCAGGCGGGCAGACAGGCGGGCAGACAGGCAGAGAGGCACGCAGACAGGCGTCGGGCAGGCAGGCAGGCAGACGGAGGCAGGCAGACAAACAGAAAGACAAACAGGCAGGGAGGGAGAAAGACAGGCAGGGCAAAGAAATGCAAAATATATCGCGTACTGCAGAAACAGAGAATATAAATGCATTCTCCATTTTCTTGCTGTCCAGCCCATGCGCCACCTCTACTGAAGCTAAGTCTTTTTCTTCTGGTTTCATTGTTGTCGTTTTTTCGTCGTTTTTGTGTCGTCCTGATGAAGGGTTAGTGCCCCGAAACATGTAGATTGTCTTTGTCTTTGTCATGTCTTAGCTTGGTCCAGTTCCCTTGTTTTAAAATTTATAAATGCATTCATGAAAGCTGTCTTACATTCCGGAGAAAACGCAAGTTTGGAAAACTGCACGGCAAAACTTATGGTAAACAAGAAAGCAGCGCTTTTTTCGAGAATCGATTTGCACTTGAATACAACTACATGTTACCGAACTTCCACCTTATCCCGTGAAGAACGATTTTCCATACGTTATACTTATCCGTGATAAGCAATCAAACCGAGGACGTTAATGAAAGGCTCACATCTCTTTCCCAGCAGAACGTTTCCAGGACGAAAAAAGTCAGCTATATGCAGACGACAACTTTGATGGCGGCATCTGGTGGTATCTAAGTCCGTTACAAATGCACCGACTGTTGACTGTGGTTCTGACGTCATGAGAGTGGAAACAGCTATAGCGGTTATCTGCAGTTTCGCTGAAGCAGCTTTTATCGTCTGTATCAGAATGCTGGTAACTTGGTTTGTTTGCTAGCCTCCTTGTTTTAAAGAGCTGTATTTCTTGGCCTTACTTTTTCAATATTATTTAAAAATTTGACAAATAATACTGTCAGGAGCTATGGTGATATCACGGAAAGCAGTTAACCCTGTCAAAAAAGAGTGGGGGGGGGGAGAGCCTTGTGCGCCAGAGGAAGGACCTGAACCGCCGTCTCCCGATTCCTAGTTACAAGGAATTCATCACAAGTGCTTTACAGCTGTCACCCAAACATCTGAAACAAAAACTGTGAGCTAGCAAATACTCATAAAATGGAAGCTAGTCAATATACACCCACAAATGTGAGTGCTTACACATAGGTATGTGTACTGATATACATGTACTGTATATGAACACCAAGAACTGAACCACTAATGGCAACATCAAAATGAAATTTCAAAACTGATAATTTGACGATAGTGGTGATGATGACGACGATGACCACAGCAATGGCGACAATGAGGATAACGTCGTGAACGACGACCATAATAATAGAAATGCATGTAATACAAAATATTATAAGCTCACCATATGCACGAACATACACACAGTCAAAAAATGCCACAGCCACACACACACACACACACACACTATGGTTTCCTCTCCCCTTCGTCCCCGTTCAAGGCAAATATGAAAGCACTTCGGCACACACTAAGAGAGACTTCGGCACACACTAAGAGAGACTTCGGCACACACTAAGAGAGACTTCGGCACACACTGACAGAGATTTCGGCACACACTAAGAGA
>SMGT01015427.1:44332-56356 GCA_004794575.1 Lanistes nyassanus | reverse complement strand
CACACACTAAGAGAGACTTCGGCACACACTAACAGAGACTTCTGCACACACTAATAGAGACTTCGGCACACACTAACAGAGACTTCGGCACACACACTAACAGAGACTGCTGCACACACTAAGAGCGACTTCGGCACACACACTAACAGAGACTTCGGCGATTCTGTAACCCACATCAAGAGAAATCTTTCAGGTGGACTGTTTGAGAATGTCTCTGCCGCTCCAGAACGCTCTGCCGTCGAGCCGGTCTTGACATTCTGAAGGCGCAGCAACGGGCGAGGGAAGCTTGCCGCAATACTGGGGCCACATTTACACTGCACAAATCACGCTGGCATAAGCGCAACGGCGGATCTATTTATAGCCGGCCTGCAAGGGCTTGAGTCAACCGTAGAAGCCCGTCGCTGACAGGAAGGATGGGGGAGCGTGTCGCCGTGGGATCCCATGGTGACACGCTTTGGTACCCGGATGGTGTCTGAAACAGGAGACGCGCTTAGCAACATCCTCTTGACCACGTGCATCACGCTATGCTTCTCTTGCTGGTGGAGGTGGGGGTTGTGATGTTGGTGGTTGTTGTGGCGGTGGTGGTGACCATTATGATGACAGGAGCTATTACCAGTGATGAAGGGAATGAGGACGAGGAAAGGACAATGATAACGAGAAGGAAGGAGACGAGTGACAAGGAAAACAGCTTTTTCAAAGAGTGGATTTTTAAAAAAAAAAAGACAAAACGGTATATTTTTGACAATTCCGATCGTGCATATATATAGATATATAAAATCTCAAAGAATTATGTACAACGCTGACTGATTTACAATGTTGAGAACGACCTGCTTAGTCCTAGAAGGGAAAAAACGAAAATAAAAACAAACAAGAAACCAAATTTAAATTACGAGTACATGGCAGAAACGGCATTAACGCGCGAGCAGTTTAACGTTTATCTGGACGATTATTGATAATAGAGGCAAAGAGCAAGTAAAAGGAGGAAGAGGAACTTTTTTTTTGCGAAGTCAGGAGCCAAAGTTATCACGACAAATAATGCTGTAATCATCTGCAAGACATATGAAGAAAGGTGTGGTGGAGATCAAATCGTGAAGTCGCAATCCAGGTTTTGTACTTAGCCACTTCACGATTGTACGCAACAGAGTAAGGCCAACAGATAACTTACTGGTCAGATCTCCCAAGTAACCAGTTTTCATTTTCACCTAGAAATTATCTTCCGGTAGTTAAATGCACGCTTCAAATGGAGCAGTGTGGCTCTCAAAATATAAAAATTGTTATGTGATTCACTCAAATAGCACCAAAATGCCAAAGAAGCACTCACTATGCAAGAGTGTGAAAAGTATGCAGACACGACCAGGATACCGCAGACTGACACAACGACAATACAATAAAACTGGATCGATACTTCCGCCAGTTTCTCCTAAATCAGACTGAAGATTTGAGGAACCGCCGTAGCGTGTGGAAGACATTTTCCAGTAATATCGTTCTTTCTTCAAGCTGACAAGGCGTTGGACTCTAAAAATAGAAAAAAGATTGTTTCTTAATAGTCTTCTAGTGACCTCACGACCCTCACGAACAGGCGACGGGGTGATTCAGCTCATGACCTTGAGACACCAAGCCACAGAACTATTTCAGTACTGCTGCTGACGCCGCCGTTTTCAGAAAACGTTCTGCCGGTTTAGTTGGGTCCTTGCTTGCTTCCTTGCTTGCTTTCTTCCTTGCTTGCTTGCTTGCTTCCTTTATTTTCTAGTTTGTTCAATGCCAATATGTTGTCAAAAAAAACTTACACCTCGCCCGATCCGGCCGCTTCGGTGGTCTAGTGGTTAATGCGTCCGTTTCCAAGTGAGACGTCGGTGAGTCACACCTAAGACTTAAAATCTGACCGCCTCCGAGGCGGGAGGTCGCTGGTTTGTATCTCGACCGAGTCATACCTAAGACTTGAAAATTGGCAATCTAGCTGCTGCGCTGCCAGACGCCTGACACTATAGGGAACAGTACTAGGACTGGTTGGCCCCGTATCAGTAATATGTGACTGGGTGGGACTGAGGCCCGTGTTGCGACGTTAACTTTGTCTCAGCAACGCCGTCCTGACAGGCACCTTGTTCGCGACGGCACGTTAAAAACACCGTCGCCCAATCCAACGGAGAAAATAATGTTCATAGGCTAAGCATTCACATAAAACCCTAAGTAGGATCAAGTGAAAGCGCAGTCCCTTTTGCATCAAGAAAATCTTAATTACGCGCGTCTTTGGCGAATTTCGCTGCTGTGCCAAGGGTGATATTAACAGCAGATATAAACTCCCATTTGAGCAGCGTGTGAGTATATAAAGCGGGAATGGTATGCACATCTTAGGAGATAACCTGCGTGGTTGCAGCCTAGATTGGTTGCAGCAATCTTCCGCGATCTCCGCAGAACTCCCGAAACTCAAGAGAAAATACTGAACCAACTTTTTTGTTATTTATGGCTGCAATTCGCTCAAGAGGTCTATTTGTTTAAAACGAACCGATCTGACACAATCGGCTGCCAAGATCTCTGCGCACACTTTTCATGGGATGGCTGACCCAGTGTCTGGCGGAAATCAGAAGCGATGCAGCGAGGCGATGGATGTCTCAGACCTCAAAATGGAGGAACATAGTTCCTTCCTCGCCTCGCAGATACGACTGAGCAGGTGTCTATGTTTGCGGCTGATGGCGAGAAGGGCAGACGGGGCGTTTTATTTCAATGTGGCTTGGGGCAGCAAGCAGTCCTGCATGTTCAGCCTCGCTGTACGCCAGCGTTTTGAAATGCTCTTCTGAGTGAGAGAATAACTAATCAATCCAGATTAAAATCTTCAGCCAACCTCAGGCAGTAAGACGCGTTACAGCAGAAACTATCTCAGACTGTATTTGACCGTTTAGTTGCACGAATGCTCAGCAGAGACCAAGGGAACATGACACAGAGCTGCCAGAAGCCCTTTCACGGCCAGACGACGAAGCCGGACCTTTAATAGCTCTCTGACGACAAGGAAGCTCTCGCGCCTTGATGGCCATTGAGAAACAATTAGGAACAGATTCCTTCCAATCAAACGCTTCGGGACCTCTACTCTCAAACGTCTCCTCACCACGTCTACACACATCTATCCAAGCCACCTTGAAACACAGCAATGTCAAGAGAAAAATGAACAAAACGGCTTTATGAATATATAGACGGTCCTGTTCTAAACACGTTCTCTTCTTGTACTGCATGAACTAAAAGCTAGTGCCTGAGCATCCAGAACGAAAACGTTACTTTTAATGATTTCTTTTATTTGTTCTAAACGTCTGGTTTTCCTTTCGCCTCGAGTTCGACCTAGCCAGCCCCTCAGAGGTCAAGACACCAGTTACCCAGTTGACGTCACAAAGGGCTGACAGAAGGATCTCTGGAGAAGTTTGATTTCACACTAGCCTCTTCTTTCCGCACTTCAAACCTCCACCACTGGACTTGAACCTGCCAATCAACGAGCCAATTTCAAGCCAACAGGTCAACTGCTTGCGTCCAGACGAAATTCACCAAGACACCTTGTCTGCCGCGAACAGCACACGGAAAACGGGGTTAAAACTACTCAATTCTTTAAATAGAACCAAAAACATTCGTTGGTAGCAGTAGCGGACGGCGATGGAATTTTTCCAATCAATGCATTTATTTCGTGTTTCTATACATCTCGTATTGAACATCTGTGCTTCTCCGTGTTTGAGAAAAAAGTGTTGACGGATGCGTGTATACATGCATGCACGTATGTATTTAGTATTTATGCTTGCATATAAGCATGCATTTTGACAGTCTCCAGGAACAAGAACACATTGCTTAAATTAAATAACAACTTCATATGCTTGAAATTAGCACAGAGCAAAACATTTATTGACGTTGAAAGCAGTCACACGACGGATACGGCGCATACAATCACCTGGTGCCACGGGGTTTCTCTGCATTGAGTAGCTGCACGAGGAAAAACGGGCTTAGTCTAACCACGGCAAAAGGCGGAGCGCGTTTATGTTTGTCTCCCTGACTACCACACGACCTGTCTGTCTGTCTGTCTGTCTGTCTGTCTGTCTGTCTGTCTGTCTGTCTGTCTGTCTGTCTGTCTGTCTGTCAGTTACTCATTCACTTAGTCATTTTTCCTGCCTGCCTGTTCATTTAATTTGCTGTCTTTTAATTTCTTGCCTGCCTGCCTGCCTGCATGGCTGAATGGACGACTTTTTGTCATCAGCCTAGGAGTCAACAACGATAGACCGTCCTTGAGGTGATCTACATCTACGTCCAGAAAACACCATTCTGACATATTTGTTGGTTACGCGCCCTTGTGAAGATACCGAATAAACCATTATTACAGTTGTTGCTTTTCACCGATATTTCGATGCAGTTATGCATATATGAAAAAAATCATATACATATCGCTCTACAACATGTTGCCTTTGCGAAAAAATAAATAGCAATAGCACTGTTTCGGCCAAAAAACTGACACGAGGAAACTTCGTGGAGACCGTAGATTGGCGAAAGGAATCGATGGATATGGAAGCTTAAAACGAGACAATAGCCCGTGCAGGGATGGGGTGGGCTAGATGAGAAGTCCTCTCAAATGGATTTATCTTGACAGAGATGGCTTGAAAGGCATCTAGCTTCGTCAGTCAGAGCCGCTGGGATGTCTTCTTGAGGCATCTTTATAGGTCTGTGAAGCCAGAGGAAGTGAGGCAGCGCTGACAGTGACGTTGATGAGTGACGGAAAAGTCATTTGATTGGTAGTATTAAGGTAAAAACCGACACAAATTAAGGAAAGAACTGACTGCAGATATGCCAAACGACAGCGTATTGCTACATAATAGAGTAATAGAAAAAGGAAACGTTCTAAACCACACTTATTTTTAGCTTCTGAGAATATAGTCAGGAAAGGCAGGAAAGGCAGTTATATAATTTCCAGTCAAGAAATTAAGAATTCTAACAGAACTTATGTATCTGGATACTAACTAGAACTCCCAAACCACCGGATGTACTTATTTTTTCAACCGGGCCTCTGCGTTTGTTGTGCTTATTACAGAGCTTCGTCCCTCATGTTTGAAAGAGGTAGTGCAATTTATATTTTATGTAAGGGCTCTATCCACAATTTATGTGGTAAACCATTTCCAAGCTCTATTAACAATTTCAACAAGCAGCCTATGCAGAACAAACGAAAGCTCAGGAAATATTAGACTTTGCATAGCAGAATAATGATAACACCAAAAGGAGGATAAAATGTTGACATCGGGAAAGCGAGCATCCTGGCAGAGCCTCCTCACGTCCTAAAATACAATTACAGAAATAATGTTCCACTAGTGCCAGCGGAAACCGCTCCCAGGGCTTTTGGTTGGCACTGGTGTCTTTTAGAGCAGCAGAAACAGAATAGCACCTGATGAGATATACAGTCAGACAGGTAATCTGCAGTTTTTAACTACGTGCGAATTACAGCGATAAGGGCTACCTGTAGAATAAGAGATACACGTCGAATGGTTATAGAGGGGAGATAACAAAGCTGTCAGATGGAAAGAAAGAAGGAAAGAAAGACAAGGAAAGTCGATTTCCTTTCTCCCTCCTGGTAGAAGCCTGCAACAATGTCATTGTGTCAGACTGCAAAAGGAAGGAGAGATATAGCGCATTCCTTGAGTGCTCTGTTGTTTAGAATTCCAGGCCCCTGGAAGGATTTCGGTTCAACCACTGCAATTTCGGAAGCGAATCCGGCGGCTGTGAATTCCCGCGGGCTTTCTTCCATGTGTGGACATCGGCAGTTCATGTGCCAAGAAAGGTGCACCTGACTCAGTCTTGTTAACCCTCCAATCCCGTCGCGGGCTTCGCCATGCGCGTGGAGGGTTAAAGGAGTGGTGAGGACACGTGAGCTGTCGACGCGTTGAACACGTGATGCCGTGGCCTCTTCATCTGGAAGAATCTGCTGATGTCGAGGATATCCCACACCGTGCGCGTGCTCGATCAGGCAAAACGTAGCACGTGCTACGGTTCGTGTCTGGAGTTGCCTTTTTCTGAACAAGGGCCGGAGAAAGGAGAGATAACCCACACGCTGAAGATAACTTTCGAATCCATTCTTCTGTTTTTCCAACTGATTTTTTTAACAGCCACGCGGGGGTTGCTGTGGGTGGGGGGTCTGAACAGCGTGGTAGAACCCGCTTGGATTCATGTGTTGAAGGTTGTGGATTCGAATATGTTGGGTCAAAGGAATATATCTTGGAGTTAAACATCGTGCAGAGCGCATGAGAGGTCGTCTCCCGAACATTAAACTTCCTCTCCACGCTGTTCGTCTTCCTGCCACCGTTGTTCTGATGTATAGGTTAATACTAGGACCCCATTCTACCTCTGAAATAATCAATCAAAGCAACAACAGCAGCAGCAACAACATGACTTGTTTTCAAGCGAAACATGTCAAATCACCAAAATCACATACAAACCACAGCATTACAAACGTAATGACAGGAGTGACTTTAATATCAAAAGAAGTTCGACATAAAAAAGCGCAAATAAGTGTAAACAAATATGTAGACCTCAAGAGGACAATGAAGTACAAGGAAAACCTTTTTCTCCCCAACGTCTAATATTCCCCAGCAGTCAACAGAAAATTCCGTCGGGTCCTTTTAATTAACTGCTAAACATCAGGCTGTCGGGAAGATGTGGTGGCCATTTGTGACAAATATTTTATCAATCTGCTAGCTAGGCCGGTTTCGCTGCTCCGTCTCGTGAAAGCTTGACAAAACCTCCACCTGAGGGACGTAACGTTGTGCGTGTCTCCAGTGAAACGTCCCAAATCTAGATCAACAGCAGAACAACAACTGGCACCTTCGTCTGACGCTCTGCGGCAACACCGACAGCTAAGTATTGTGCTAACCGGCTGTACGACGCACACCTGCTAATTGAAGGACAAACACTCAGAAGGGTTCGCAGTTTGGTGAGAGTTTGGAGAGAATTAGCAGCCGTTTGGGTGTTTGAACGCAAGTACACTGTTTGAGTATTGGTAAACCGTTGTTAGAAGAACAACCGACAAACACGGTCGGATAAAATAAGAAAAGAAGAAGAAGAAAACAAAAGAGGAAGAGAAACACGACTACTCAGATATGTACACATGAACGCACGCACAGATTGTCTTACCAGTATTGTCACTCACTTACTCGACCACTTACCGACAAACTGCAATGAGATCAGAAAAAGAAAAAAGACCAACACAAAGAAAAGAATAAAAAAGAATAACACTCAGATATTTATCAATGCACGTACCTACATACCAATATTCTCAACCATTCATTCATTCGGGCACACACAGAGAGAAATACGCACAGGCACACGCAGAGACCCACGCAGAGACCCACGCACAGACCCACGCACAGACGTACGCACAGACGCGCACGCACACATATTCCAGCAGTTAGAAAGTCTGCTAACTAGTTTTACTCGTGGGAGCGGGCCAGTCGCATTGCGACCAGAGCGAGGTATTGGCGGAAATTAAATTCCTACCATCAGGTGGGTCCCGCAAATGAACTTAAGCGTGACTGCAACAGATGTGATGGATAACAACGTAAAGTTTACCGCGGAAATTGGAACACTTTCGCCAGACGCCAGAAACACTTAACCCGAAAAATCGACGACTGCTGTCCCTCATCGGTCTCTGAACCCTCCAGCAAGCCTCACACACGCACGCACGCATGCACGCACACACGCAGGCATGCACACACCCAGACACCATCACACCGGCATGCCTAGTAAGCTGTGACTGTTTACAAGGTCGTGTTGAATTCTCAACGAACAAAGGCGCATTGACAAGAAATTGATCGCGCGGCCAACCACGCGGACAATAGCATGCGCCAAAGACGACGGGAACGGCAGCGTGCCGGTGACTAAAGGCCAGGTGAACCAGCGACGGAGGGCTGATTGATTAACGCATCTTGACAGCCACACGTGCCGACATCACAATCAGATTACCATGCTGGATTGTACCTGCCGATAGCCCAGTTTACGATACACCCCTTAGCCCCACTTCAGTGGGATGTTATTCGGAAAGAATCTTTAATGAAAAGACCGTACAAGAGGTGGAAACGACAAACAAAGGTGTCATCATGGCGACAGACGAAAAACATGAAAAAGCACAAATCTAATGCCATTCTTCGACTGTTACAAGATGCGACACGCAGCCTGGCTTCAACGTGAACACAGGAAACTTTTGTTGAAATGCTGATTTAATCAGATGTGCACAGTCTCCATGCACGGTAAAACTACAGGGAAATTACATGTAAAAGAGTCCTGAACTTTTTCGTTCGCGTGAGTGAGTGAGCGAGTGAGTTAGTGACTGAGTGAACGAGTGAGTTAGTGACTGAGTGAACGAGTGAGTTAGTGACTGAGTGAACGAGTGAGTTAGTGACTGAGTGAACGAGCTAGCAAGCGAACAACCGAGTGGGAGGGAGGGCAGGGGTTGGTGGGTGGTTGAATGGGTGGGTGAGTAGAATTTTGTGAAGTTTTTATGACTAGCTGTTTGCTTACTTGTGTAGAAATGCATCATCATCATCATCATCATCATCATCGTCATCATCATCATCATCATCATCATAATCATCATCATCATCATCATCATCATCATCATCATCATCATCATCATCATCATCATCATCATCATCATCATCATCAACATCATCATCATCAGCAGCAGCAGCGGCTTTTAACTCGTCCTGACATCGAAGTAATGCACGAAAAACACCATTGTATGCCCACATGTTGGGACAATATAGTCTGCGACTGATGTAAACTGAATGCATCGAAGCGATTGTGCTTCGAAAAAAAACCCTGCAAAAGCAAGAACAAGCTTTGTTCTTTACTTGAATCTTTTTCCTTTTCAGAGAGAGACAAAAAGTTGAAAAGGAGAAAGCGTGAATGAAAGAAATATAGACAGGAGGAAAGATGTAACGAAAAACTTGCGAGTGCAGTGCAATTATATAACCTTAATGGCTTGCCAGCTCGAACAGGCATGCGTACGTAATGAATAAAACTGGAAGCCTTTTATTGGAGATAGCATGTCAGCCAAGGGCTGGAGTCTACAAACTTTCCTTTCGTCCCTCGCTAGTCTTTTCACGTATACGTGGGGCTGGTAAATCGAGTGGCAGGCGCTCCGTTTAATCGAATCCTAATTGCGTTACTGCCCGGTCTAACCCCGTCTCCTTCGTTTGCTTAAATGAACTTGCAAACAAAGAGCTTCCGAGGGATTTAGTGAAGAGCTGAACCACGTATGTCTAATTGGTTGTCGAACACGCTGACTCATCGTTTGACGGTAACCAGCGACATGTGGATTTGAAAATACCGACAACGTTCCGTGTGATCGGCTAGATGGCTGATTAAAAGAAAAGGAGAAAAAAGAAAACTTACTTTTTGATCGTCCGAGAATAGTTCGCTGACATTTTGACAAAGGAGCTCGGAGTGGCGAATCTGATGTCAGACAAGAACGAGACGTGTACAAGCCGGCATAGTTTGAGTCGTTTTTACGGTTCGATTTCTGGTAACAAAGAGCGCTATTGGTTTGTTTCATCGACAGGACAAGTGGCAATTATTGCTTAAAGGTTTAAAGAACATTCTTCCAAATGCTGGACTGAGTTCTTTTTAAAATTAAAGATTTTATTTTTCAGAGTTTCTGCGAATACCTAACTGGCTGTACTTTTACAAGATTCAAGGCTTCAAATCCCTTCCTCACTAGCCATAGGTAGGTAGGTTGGTAAATAGGTCAGTATGTACGTACGTTCATTGGTTGGTTAAGGTCAAGCCACAAACGAAGCGTAAAAGGGTGAGAGGTTGATGAAGGGTGGTGGGGGAAGAGAAGGGGGGAGGAAACAAAATAAACGAAGACAACCCCAAACAGCCTCCCTTTTATATACAGTGCGTGTGCCGACCACAGAATGCCGTCCTACAACCATCTATCTATTCTGGTGATAAGGACGCACTCGTTCTATGCTTGGAGCAGGAGGACACAGAAGTTAAAATAACGACCTGATTAAAGTTCACAGAGCAGCTTAATTAATATTGAAATCTTCTGGAGTACATGGACTAGACAAGGTGACCTCGGGGTATTCGGGACTTCTATACCCTTATGATTATTAATCTCTTCGTTTCGTCTGGTGAGAATGTCCGTGTTTCAAGGTTTGTATCTCGCGATTGAAAAAGCGCTGTTTTCCGAGACTTTGGGATTTGGTGTCGTGTGCAAAACCGAATCGTCAGTTGAAAAATTGGACTCCACTGGGCCTTTAAGTCAGCCGGTAAGGCCTTCACGTGTGCAGGACAGACCACCATTGATTTACGTACACGCAAGTCAGTGGAGTGTTAACAGAAATGTGGAGCTCGACTAAAACTTTTTTGAAGGAAATAGAACTGACGTATCTGCATACCCTCTTCTGCCAGACCACACAGTCTTCTCACACAGCCTACTCACCCACGCACGCGCGTGCAAACGGGTCGGGGCTCGGTATTCCAGCCTCAAACATCTCACGGGATCCATAGCCTACTTCACTGATGGAGATGTGCTAAGGAGAAGTACAAAGTAGAATCGACACCAAAGCGATGGGAACTACTTGTCTTTGGGCGGAAAGCTACTCTATCACAAAGCCAAATCTGAGATCATTTTTCGAAGACAAAATTTAATGCGTTTTCCTATTAAAATTGGATTTTTATGTAAAACAAAAATTTGATTTTACTATTAAAAAACACAATTGACTGTGAAATTTTCACGTAAAACGCATCTTCTCATTGTAGATTTGTAGTTTCTTCATAATACTTGTACGCCGAGATCCGGTACAGCCAGTTTCCAACACTGTTAAATAGTGCCTTCGCTTGGGGCTGCTTCTTAGAAACGAAGTAAGCAAGGAGCCATATTTTTAAGCTGGTAGCCCGCGTTCTGTGTATCAGACTAGAGAACACACATTCTCGCATCTTCGTTCCATGTACAAATACTTCCTTAAATAGAACCTTTCTAGAACCTACGTACTACTGTACGATTGTAGAAAAAATAGGCCCACGCAGGCAGATCCGACCCTGCCCAGGGTTGGCCTGCGTGGATGGACGTACCTGCCCTTCTGGGCTTAACAGCGGTCGTAAGACCCGTTTGTTCTGTGAATTTTACGTGCATCTTTACGTATGAAGAGGCAGCGAGAACCCTCGTGCAACCCGACACGCAAGTTCCTCGGACACCGTAACGGCTTTTCTTAGCTGGACGAACGAGTTTGATAGCTTGTCAAACCTGAACCAATGCATCAATGACCAAGTTCGGCGAAGTAGGACACAGTCGTGTGGTTGAGAAAGGCCTTAGAAACACCACAGGTGTTCGAACAGAACACTTCCACGCCGCACTTCTCCAATGGCGTTATTGATTAACGAGGTCGTTGAGGAGTTTGGCTGGTCTCGTTCAGAGCCACGAACAGACGTTGTGGTGGCGGCGTTGGTGGCGTTATCTTGCTCTGATAAGCGGCTGCAGCAGACGCTGTCACCGCTTTGAAGGTTTGTTTTAGTACTTAGATCCTGCTCCTTTTCTGCTGTGACGTGCGGCGGTGAATGCCAAATTGCCGACCTCTGCTGGCCGCTCCTTTAAACCCTCCTCGGACTCGTGAAAACCCCTCATCTAGGAGTCCAAAAGCGCTCAGCCAGTTGAGCCCCAGTTCGACCAGATGCCTGGAAAATGATTTCTTGTGGTCAGTTTTGGCCAAATGATGGAAGAAAACCGTCGGATCAGGAGGTTCGATTAGACCCGGGCTCCGGCCACAATCGGTCTGCGATCAAAGGCTTCGCCAGACACTTGGCTGTCCAAATCAAAGCAAATGGATCCAAGGAAAGTCAATGCCTGTTCATGCAAAACCTGATAGTAGTTATCGAGCCGCGCAGCGAAAACATTCTCCCCAGTTTAGACTCTGTGTGTCTCTCGCCCTTTCCCGCCCCACTCTTCTCCTTTTTTCCCTCTCTCCCTCCTCTCCCTCTCCCTCTCTCTCTCTCACACAGTCTTCTGTGCACTTC
>SMGT01015427.1:31220-44269 GCA_004794575.1 Lanistes nyassanus | reverse complement strand
CCCCCCCCCCCCCCATTAGAGACACGTTTTGAATGTCCTCCACAGTTTTTCCAACCGTCATCTTTCTTTGTTTGTTTACCCATTTGCAGTGAGTTTGGTCTTATATTTACTGCAGGAATATCTGACACTTTATTAGGCCTACCTTCTTTGTTATATCTCCTCTCATTCTCTCTCTCTCCCCCCCCCGTACTCTGGCCTCTCTCGTATCTCTCGCATCTTCTACCTTCTCTCCTCCTCTCCTCTTTAGGAATTACATTTTTTACCTCAGCAAACTTTTTCTCTTTCTCTCTCCTTGGTGTCTCACTTACTTACTTTCTTTTTTTCTTGAAAATCAAGTTTGCTGTCACTTCACCTCTTTCCAGCCAAGCTTTCCATCCCCACTGATCATTACTCCTATCCTTTTAAAAGAAGAATAAAAATTCGACGAATTTAAAATGTCTGCATACGCGCATGGGCGGCATTTTCTAGTCAAGAAACATGGCGGCATATGTGATGCGATCCAACAGTTCAGGGTAGTTTAAGTTCAGGGTACTTTAAGTTCTGGGTAGTTTAAGTTCAGGGTAGTTTAAGTTCTGGGTAGCTTAAGTTCAGGGTAGTTTAAGTTCAGGGTAGATTAGGTTCAGGGTAGTTTAAAGGGTTCGCGGACGAGGAAGAAGTTGAATGAAGGGGAAAAAGAGAGGAGAACAAGAAACGTTAGGAAGAGTTGTTGCCAGCCTGCAAGCCAAAACACACCAGTGAGTGACCGCCATTAGATGAAGTCAAAGGTCGCTGCATGTTTATGATGAAGGCTTTCACCTGGGGAAAACTTTAGCTTCTGTTTCGATAGGGGTGCTGATTGAGGACGCTGGTAGGAAAACCAGTCTCCCAGCAAGATGATAACTGATCATCGGTGCTACCAGCATAGGTCGCCTGCAGTCAGAGCATCCTTTCCTGGAAGGTGTTCTTCATTTTAATCACATTTCGACTCCTGGAAGGTGTTCCTCATTTTAGTCACATTTCGAATCCTGACAGGTGTTCTTCATTTTAGTCACGTTTCGACTCCTGACAGGTGTTCTTCATTTTAATCACATTTCGACTCCTGGAAGGTGTTCCTCATTTTAGTCACATTTCGACTCCTGACAGGTGTTCTTCATTTTAGTCACGTTTCGTTCCCTGGCAGGTGTTCTTTGGTGAATAAGTGATGTCACGTCACTCAATCTTGTGGTGTAGGGGTTGTGTCAGGGTTTATCTAATTCTTGCCAGACCAGAATGGAAGCATTGCTAGCGACACAAGTTTGCCAGTACAAATCAGCTCTTCTGTGTAACGTCTTGCCAGTGGACAAGCTAAGTTATCGGTTCATGTTTGTTTCTGCAGAAGAAATGTCTTCTATACATATTTTTGCCGACTTGCAGCTCACAACTTTAATTTCTGCTGATTCTAGCATGTGGGAGCAATGCAAGGACCAAAGCTATGAGACCTTAGGCTGAATCAAAACTGAAAGAATGTAACATAAATCATCGCCCTTCGCTGCGATTTTACCAGGTAAAGAAATAAGGCATGGCGTGTCTATAAAAGCATATTGTGACTGTAAACTCCGTAATTCTTATATCAAAACAAAGTAATTATCGTCATAAATACCTTCCACACAAAATATGACATTTCAGTTTCCGTTGTGTTGAAGATTCGGTTATGTTACTGCGGGAAGCGTTGGTGCTGTCATAGTGACTGATCGTATTGAATACGTCACACGTTGAAGAATTATTTTATTTTTAGTGTCCAAAAGACTCAGCCATTGTCTTTTGTAGTGGCAAACAAATGAGAAACCTGTTTTCCAGTCTGGAGGTCGATCGTGGGCGTCCGGGTCGTCTGCGCTCAGTGACACTTCCTGTCTGGCTGCAACATCTCGCAATGTCACCATTACTCCCAATCGGCGACTAACTTCCCAGGTCCCTGTGCGGTCCTGCAGCCACCCAATCGCCCTGCTGTGATCAGCATCACTGAGCCGTCTTGAAAACATGGTTACAAACTTTCTTTCGACCGTGTCCCTAGTGCCCACCAGTTCCTCAACAGCTGCTGAATTGTGTTCACATTACACATGGTTTAAACATACATTGCGGGTTTTCACCCGTTCAGTTTTGCTTTTCAACCTGCGCGCGTTGGATCTGCACACACTGTCTGAAGTCTTGGGTGTGCACGAACACTCCAGCAATGATTTCGATGCACATTCACATTCACTGTTGCAGCATGAAATAAAGTCTATCATAATGTATAGGGTCGAACGTTGTATTCTTGCAAATAACACAGGTCCACGACCTTCCCGCCAACGTGAAGCTTTTGAGCAGTATATTTCAGAATTCGTCAAGTCTCTCTCGGGGAAACAGGACAGAAAATGAATTTCCAGTCCTGCAATCGAAAGGCTCGTCTGCACCATGGCGACCCCAACGTTTAAGGCGTTCGCAAACAAGAATGTCTATCACTGTCTAAAGTATCCGGCATATGCAGTAAGGTTATGCAGGATTGAGTGTCTAGAGGATTATGGATGTGACAGGGCACCGACCTTACTCCAAGAGAAGTTAATTTAAACGAGAAAAAAGAAGACAGTTACATTTCTGTCACAGTATCGTCAATTTTCACCCAGCGTGAAATCGATAGAACCAATAAGTTAGATAGGTCAGCATTTCACCCAATGACTGACTGACTGACTGACTGACTGACTGACTGACTGACTGACTGACTGACTGACTGACTGACTGACTCATTCACTCACTCACTGAGCTTTTGGACAGTCCTTCATGATGTGCTTCTCTGCGGTACTGCGACTGATGAGGCACCTCTTAACGTCGCGGGCAAACAAACCTGAAGTGGACCGCAGAGTGAAGGGCAGCGAGCTAGGACAGAGACTTGTACAAATCGACACAGACTGCCAGACCAAAAAAAAAAAAAACCCAACAAACAAAAGAGAAGGAATGGATATGTGGTGTTGTGAGGAAGGGGGAGACAACTGGATACAATAAAGTTATCCCTTACCTGAATTCGAAGCCGTGGAAAACGATCCTGCATTACACGTCCACAGTGCCTTTGGCAGCCATGTTTAGTACAGCTCCTCAGTTATGAACACGGGTTAGAAATCAATCTGTCAACAAAAAAAAACAAACAAACAAACTCATGCAATAATTCGACCCAAAAGTATTCTAGACTCTAAACTATTAAAACATGACACAGCGCACCTTCTCGCAGAGGTCCTCGCCTGCCAATGGTTTCTGTCCCACTACTTCCATCTTTCGTTTCACTGGAATTTCTCGCTTCACATAATCTTGGCAACACGCATACGACACCCATAATATTTCTAGTCATAATTACTTCCCCTGAAATACTTCATTAAATCTCTGTACTGTAAATGCTTAACATGAATGCAATTTTTTTGCTACTGATCTGTGATTTTTCCAGCTGTTCAAACTATTACTCAGTGCTTCCAGTTAATCGAGCATTGTGAACACCAATAAACAAAAAAGTACACTCTGCTGCCACACTGGTTTGAAAACAGCTAAAGACTATCATTCACACTCAGTTAAAAATTGTTTGATGTTCTTCAAAAAGAAGTTCTTATGACATCATTATATACTTGGTGTATTAAAAGTTCTTGGCTTCAAAGCGAAAGTAATTTCAACAAACGCATTAGTATGCAACCATGCGCGCAAGCACACACGTACTGGTTTACTATGTTTCCATATAAACATATCATTTTCTTGTAAAAATGCATAAAAAACTTTTCTTCGTCTATGGAATAACTAATTTGGAGATGAATGGATAAATTTATCATTGCATTGTGCATCATGAAATAATCTATCTCTCACAAGAAAAACGACCAAACAAACGTGCATGGTGTTCACTGATGTTAAGCTTCAATCCCTTTGCTTGGAGACACTTTGTACAAAGGCTGAGCCAGAACCAGGCCTGTTCCTAATAAACCATCTAGCCAGTCCATTGGTTGACCGCTTGTAGCTCTTTCCCACATGTGGAAATGCACAGAAATTTGTACGTAAATCACAGAGGGCAATGGATCGTAATAAACGGACAGTCAGACGACAACGTTGATGCAAGAAAGCCCTGATAACTACATCTCCTGTGAGAACTGACTGTGAGCATAGCTTTATCGTCCAGATATACTCTCTTCTCCTCACTTCATCCTGTGTTAAACATCCCGACTTTCTGCTGATATATGCCCTAGGTCTGACGTCACTGTTTGGGGTAACCTCCCTTTCCACTGCTGATGTATGCTCTGGCCCTGGCTTCACTCTGCGCAGAGCAGCCTCCCTTCCCACCTGCGTCCTCCATCTATTACTGACATCAACAACCGGCCCACTGACTTAAGACGAACACAAGAACCCCTTGCGTCTCCTCCTGGGACCTAAGTGGGATTTAATTCTTTTTTGTTAAATGAACCCGGTGATTTATGTCTCTAGAGTCTGATCTCCCAGATGGAATCCTCACAGAGAGGCGGACTGGTTTGTCTTTGACGTCATTCACACACAGGAACAGGAATCACATCCACGATTTTGTCCCCCCACACAGACCCTGCCACTTCCCGCATACAAAGAGAGAGAGAGCAAGTGTGGACGCTCGCATTTCTGCCAATTAAGAAAGAAAAGAAGAAAAAAGGACGACAGTACAGAAGGACAGGCAGGTAGCCAGCGATTGAATGACAAACAAACAGAAAAGTATACACAAGCACGCGCCAGATAGACAAAGACATGCTTATAAGTGAATTGCAGGGAGTTTTCAAAATGTACCACGGCAGGTCATAATAAAATAATATCTACTTGGTAATGCTGCACCACAACTGCTGCTCCCTAAGATGAAGATTACTGAGGGAAACGAGTTTGATAACAGAAGAGGCGACAGCCTCGGGCCGTGAACAGAATCAAAAGCGCAGACAGGAATTAGTCTCTAAGCGTATGTCATATTCCGGGGTGTGTGCAGACAAGGAAAACATAATCTGGAGGATCGGCACTTGTTCGTCACTGGCAGGATGCTTTGTCACGTTTTCCTGTTATTCACAAGGCGTCGCTTCATTGGCCGGGGCAACAGCACAGACTTCTGGCTGGTCGCTTTGCGACAAACAGGGCGTCAGGGGGCAGAAGACGAATCCTGGAGATGTAATGGTTAGCCTGGGCGCTTAGCAACGTCTCAGCCAGCGTGTCTCACTTCGCTTCCTTTTGTGGGTCCATCTTGTCTGACCTCGCTTCCGCTTGCAATTGCATGTCGGGACGTCTGCTTTCTCATCCGTTTGTGGTCCAGCATCTCTGGTTTGACTTCGTGCGGGTACTGGAGTGGACTTGGCTTCAGCTTAGGGCTCAGCAAGTCTGACGCCACGAGTTTGTGCGCCATTGTGTCTTGTTTCACTTCCTCTTGCGGGTCGGGGCATCTGATTTGAGATCTGCAAGTGGACAAGTACGTCTGAGTTTACTTGTGTTCCAGGACGTCTTAGAGACCTGGGTACAAGTCCTGAGCGCGCCTCACAGATCCCTCGAAGGTCACAGTGGCATGAATGCCCAGAGATGCCGCACAGACATTGTGACTTCGAGACAGGCAGAAAAAAATTAAGATCGACCTGGAGCCGTGGAGGGAAGTTAATGGCGGTGGTCAAAAGCGTTCCTCTGACACCTGAGTGTCGTGTTTATAATGTCTTAACTGACCACAGGTGTCCTGCGCGAAATACTTTTCAAGTAGAGCGCGGAAGTGAGCGATTGGTGGGAAGGAAAGCTGTAGTGAGATTGATTGAGTGGAAGACAGTATCGACAGAACTTGATGACAATAGTAGGGTAACTGATATTTTCCCTAGCTATTATGTCACCCACCATACTGCTGCTTTCATCAAGTTCTGTCGATGTTGTCTTCTGCTCAATCCATCAGCATCCCTTCCCACTAGCCCCCTCACTCTCTCCTTCTATCGCTCTCTCGCTTTGTAGACTGCAGATTACAGACGCATTTATAACAGAATTTCTAGCTTGAAAATTATCTAGTTTGGGTGAATGCTGGTAAGATAACGGACGTCATCAACACTAACAAGTTAGGGAGGGCGTCCGTAGCTGGCTGGCCACTAGCCATTACCGCCTGCCCTCCACTCTACAGCTAAAAAGGCCAACCAAGCGAGGCGTGATCGCAGAAGTCAGGGCTGGACAAAATGGTCAATATTTGGTCGGACAACACGACGTATGTGGCCAGCGCACATTGGTGCCGTCCACAGACTTCGGTTTCTACAGCTTAACCTCTGCCCGGACGTCCAGAGAGTTTGTGACCCCACCCCACCACCACCATCGCTTCCACTCCATCTCTCGCACAACCCATACCCTACCGCAGTTCAATTTAACGGTCAGTCTAGGGCGATGGCTGAAAGGTCACATTACCGATTGTTGGTCGCTAACTGGCGGTTGCCAGAACTGCTGGTGCTTCGCCTGACAGAAAGTTCGTCTGGTACTCTCGCTGAAACTTTGGAAGACCGTAAATATATGAAGCTCTACTCTATATCACCGTTAAGGTAATGTTCTAGCGACAGTAAAGGGGCCAGCGCCAACAGTAACCGTGGCACTGGCAGCAGTAATACAAAAGACAGTGTGGTGCTAATGGTTATAGGTCACACCGCAGACATTGAATGGACGGGGTTACGTTTTGACCTTCAGTTCATACTCTTTACTCGTTTGTTTAATATGTTCGAACTATTGAAACAGAGTCCAGTCTCTCTCCAATCTCTCTCTGTTGGTTTAGATTAATTAAGATTTAGATTATGAGACACTATATTACAAAGAATACCTCTATAATATCCTTGTATAATGTATACTCGCCTCCCTTCAAAAGGGCTTGTGGTCTTTTAAATAAACTTTAAATAAGCAATTCATTCATTCATTCATTCATTTATTTTCCCTTTGTTCTTCGTGTCTTTTCAAGAACAGGTGCTGGTGACCTAACTTCCCCAGACGGAAAAACAAAACGTGATTGAAAACATTTTAGAGGCAGATTAAAGGTAAAGGCTGCCCCGTGACCTGTGTTAGATCGTGCGGGAGCTGGTTCGCTCAGGGACCAGTGACACTGGGTGAAGTGGGGGAAGTGTAGTTTGGCGAACGTGATCAGGGGACAGCACTCTAACCACTGGGCATCTGCTTCCCGCATTAGAGGCAGATTAAAAAAGGGAACAAGAAGGAGCGGGGGAGAATGGAGAGAGGAGGCGAGACGAGGGGGTGGCATGAAGGTAAGCAGAGACACTGAGGAAGAACAAGAGCACAAAAAGCTATGAGGTGAGGTCAGGTTATTTTTGGAACGAATCGATTTTTTTCTCATGTGAAGCGAAACAAAACTGTCCTCCTTTCCTGAGTGCTGGACAGATCCAAAACTAGGCCCTGGCAGGAAAATCTGATGTTTCCTTATTATTTTATCTTTCAGACCACAACAGAAATATGGGTCCGTGCCCACGTCACCTAATGATCAAGGTCAAACTGTAGACGCCCCGCTGACAAAAGACCCATTAAATGCCAAGAGGTCCAACGCACCAAAGGACCAGTTGAATGCCAAGAACGTCAAGAAGACGGAAAGGGTATCTCTCATTCACCGCGATCCTCGGCTGGAAGATCGTTCAGACATCTTTGTATATATTTCTGTGCTCTTTTTAGGAAGTTGGTCTTAACGCCTGTTCATCTTTCCTGGCCTCAATCTGCTGGTTTTCTGAGCCAGTCGACTTCGATTTCGCCAGATGCATAGACGACAAAGAAGATCTCTACGAGGCTTTCTCTAGAAATGTTTCTGGTATCACTCGCAGCACAAGTCTAATGTGGACTGGGATCGGGACGCTGCCCACAAAATTGGTCCCTGCCCCCTTGTCCGGCCCCAGACGAACAAGGCACCAGACGCCCGTCATTTTAAAGGGAACGTTTGCGATAATGACAGGCTGGTTAAAGGCGTAGATCCAATCTGCAGACACAGTAAACCGCTGAAGCGAAGAACTTGTTCACTAACCACATTACGCCTCGCCCAGACGAGCAAGAACTGCGTGTTAGTCTGCGTCTGTTTCTGTCCAAGGGGTCCGTCCTGGCGGCTCTGGGTTTGGGGTGCAGGTGGTGTGTGTGTGTGTGTGTGCTGGAGATAAGGACAGTCTCCATAGGACAGAACACACAGCCACCTCGGGGCCTGCTTGCATGCGCGTTCCTATCTGCACTTCCGGTCATAAGAAAAGTCGTAATGCCCCTTTGTCCTGTGTATTTTACTCGCTTCTTATATATGAACGCGAGATACGACCTCCCCACTCCCTCCATGTAAGCCGGCCTAAAATAGCACAGTTAATGTACAGTCTCTCAATTAGCAACAGGTCCTCAAAAATTGTTTTTCATTCCCGTGTTGTCGATACACACACACATATATATATATATACCGTTCAAGATAATATCTGTTCGCTATTTCTTTGTAAACGAAACTTTTTTTTTTTTGGGGGGGGGGTAGCTAATTTTGATTCCTATATTAGGTGTGGTGCCTCACTGTTTGAATATCAGCTCTGTATTTGCCTGTCTGAGAACTCCAAGAGATGTGAAGGTCACGTCTAAAAATATTGTCAAAAAAGACAAATTTCTCCAGTTCGAATTCCGGGACGATAACACGTACTGGCCACTGATACAGAGGGTTTGGGGTTCGAAACCCGAGTCCAGCGTAGTACTTTCTCTGTGTGTGGCACCTGTTTACAGGACTTTTCATGGAGGGTTTTCTCCAGGTTTTTCTGACTTCCTCCCTCGTCACCAAATAGCGTCCGCCCCTGGCATGACGTTAAAGAAAATCAACAGCCAGTCGTTTTCCAGTGTGGGCGAAAACTCCAAGTTAATCTCACACCGTTTCGACTAAATACAATGAAAAATGTGGCAACAGAATAAACCATTAACATTTCGGAAAAAAACTCTTGTTTTGGTCGAAGAGTTCCCTCTCCCCCACCTGCAACTTTTACTCTACAAGACTGAAACACACCGACAACCGAATCCAGTTGTACTAAAGTCACACGTTTTGTTGCAGATTGATACAATAAGCCCTAACTATTTTTTCCGTTTTTCATTATCTAACTGTGAGACGGGCATAAAGTGTAGGGTCTCTTATTCTTAAAAGGTTTTCACTACTGCACAGCTGGTGGACCTTAGTACTGACCTCTTACGTTCCTGACCGCTCTACATGTACTAAAGTATTTCTCCGTCCATTGGCTTTCCAAAATCTCACACAGGAAGCGAGCTCTTCAAGCCAGAGGACTGTACAGCCATTCACGCTTCGAGTCATGAATGCGCAGAAACTGCTGACAGGTACCCAGCCGGACAGGTCGCAATGCGGCGAGTTCTGCACGTTCGGTGCGCAAAAAGTCAACTCCATGTCTGTTTGTTGGCCGTCCCTTAACCCACATGGCGGTCGATCGCTCCACTTCCTTGCCCTGGCGCTGGCATTCTGGCCTCTGCGCATGTGCGGACGGGTCTGGACTGCACGATCTTCTGCTCGTGTCATGCAATCGCATGGCTTCTATGGCGCCGCGCGCCTGGCTTTCTGTAGTTTTTCCTCTGTGAAGTTGCGCGGGCTTTCGGCCTCCCTTCAACTCTGCTGATATATTCTGTCCTTTCGTTTGGCCTTCCGTGGCTTGAAGAAACATTTGGAGCAGGAAAAGAAAAACCGATGGCCATCCATGTCGATCGCTTGTCACGCACGAGGGAAAAAAACTTTCTGGTGGAACCCTTTTGCCCAGAGAAAGTGCGGCGCGATCTGCGCGTGTGATGCACGTGCCACTGGCGTCCATGAATGAAAGGCGTTCCCCCACTAATGGACGTCCGGTGCGTGGCCCCTTGTAGACAAATGGTCCTGGAGTCCCCGAACGCGCCAAGGTTCTCTTGCGGATCCAACACACGAATGTTAGACAGAGGAGTGGGACGGAGGGGGGGGGGAGCCCCCAGCAGCCTAGTTTGGGGATTAAACTCTTCACAACGCTTTCTTCGGGATACAGCAACCATCTGGTGAGATGCCACTCAGCTGATTGGCTGATCGAGCTAATGGCATAAGCTTCCTCCTTAAATTCCCGACCTTGTCCCCTTTTCCTGGCGTTCGGCTGTTATTCGTACATTCATACGATAAAGGCTTTATCTTGTCTCTGAAATACATTTGTAAGAGTTACTTTAAAATGGTTAAGAGTTACTATAATGTTGAAAAAGGTAGCGCACAGACTACAGAAAATACCACCACCTTTATGAATAACTTAATTCGATGACTGGTAGCATTTGGTGGTGACTGAACTTGGTATGTGTACATGACGGTTTATGTCCACCTGTAAATATATATATATATCTTAGTAACCCTTTTATCTTTATTTCTTTTTTCTTACTTTCTTCCCTCTTTTCCCCTCCTTTTTTCTTCCCATCCTTCCTTTTTCCTTCCTTGCTCTCCCTCTTCTCTTTGAGTTTATTTTTATGAATGTGTCTGTATTTTTGTGTATGTATATGTAATATTAGATAAATGTAACATGTAACATACTAGCAAATAATTAAAATATGGATGCATTGTGAAAAAATACTTTTTTTTTGCTTAAGGTGCATGGGTTTGACATTCTTAATGTGTCAGTTCATATGCAGTCCCTTTTTCTACTAAAATGGTAAAGTGGAAATTCGATATGTTTGCATATTTTGACGTAAACATGTCCGGACGTGCGTTGCCTACAGGTAAAAATGTTCTTTTCAGGAGGAGAAAATCTTATGAAGATAATTTCGAGGCAAAGAACCTCTCAGGGCCCCTGTCACAGGCTTGCGGAATCAATGCCGAATGTCAAGTTGTATGGGTCTGCAAATTTTACTGTCTCCAAACCAGCAAGCGGCTTTTGCGACATTTTGTTGAAAGATATTAATTTATAAATTTGCCATTAGTCCGTGTTGACTTTAAATCAGTTAGTAGATGGTTACCTGTTATTAAATTTAACGCCATGCTAATCACCAAAGGAGATTTCGGCTCCTTTTTTCACCGCTGTCTTCTCTAGCTACTTATCTTTCCTGAATAATTCACAAAATAAATAGATGTGACTCGCGTAGATGTTTCTCGGGCTTGCAATTCAAGTAGAAGAACTTCCTAAACTGAAGAATTAAAAAAATTACAAAGAGTAAAGTATTTACAATGAACTGGAATACAAGGTTGTAAAAACAGAAAAGCCACTTTCTCAGTCTTGAGTAAACTTTCAGTGAGTGATTGATGGCTGTTGATGGAATACAAAGATAGCAGAACATGGAAATGGAATTTCGAAATCGAGGCTAGTCTAATGCTGTTAGAGCTAAAGGATAAGGAATGCATATTTCCTCTTTTTCTGTTGTGTGCACGTGCGCAGCAATATTTGTGAGACTCAGAAAAGAAATAAAACAAAGAAATAAAAAAAACCTGGAGACGAGAAGGTAAATAGGCCAAAGATCGAACACAAACAAATCAAAACAAGGAAAAAACGAAACAAAGAAAGAAATATTCATACCACTATCTGTGTTCTCTAACCCACTGCTGCGAATGTTATACTTCCTGTTTGCTATCCCTGTCAGTTTATCAAATCTCGGTGACAAGATGCCGAAAGAAGCCTGAAAACTGCAATCAGAATCGATCTCGCACAAGCAAAATAAATTTGCACCAGACTAAATCCAACGTCAGAAAGAACCGCGAGATAAACGCGGGAAGAAAATGATTATCTCTCCGCTCAATGTGAAACTCATAACCGCTTGTCATTTCCACTTGAAAAGGCCTTGTCAGAGGCAGTCATACCGGAAGTCAGAGCGTGACGTCAGCTCGTCGCTGTCAGGAGAGAAAGAGGAAGCGGTCGGATCGTTTTCGGGGCAAAATTAGATTTGGCGAAGCGTTTTGACAACAGGAACTTCTTTTTTATGTGCGGAGGATGTCTGGGAGTGAAACGACGGAATGCTCTGATAGGCTAGTTCTGTTTGTGAGTTACGCTTGGTGTGTGAATGGAAATAGTGCGTGAAGAGGAAGACAGCAGTAATGCAATCTACACCAAGCTCCATGCATATGCACCCTGCCAGGCTCAAGTCCCATCATACTTTGCCTCGGATCCAGAATGCGGTATTCTACACTTTGTCCTGATGACGCGACACATTCTCTGGCCCGCCATCAGACAGCAATATCCAGGTTCTAGAACCAGCATTTCTTAACATAGCGTGAAGTAAAGGCCTCAGCCTCTTTGAAGGCGTCGCTGCAATTTCCGGTTGAGAACTGTCTTAACGCGTGTGAAAGGAAGCTGGAAGCAGGGAAAGACAATCCAGCGTCGTGGAGGATGTTGGGCATGTCGTGAAAGTAAGGCGCCGTGTGCATAGGTGATGAAACTTTATCGAGCGCCAGGAGGCGTGAGCTGCTCGCAGCCTGTCACAGACGTGTGGACTTGTCGGGTCTTGCTAATCCCCGTGTCGTCACCAGACGGTGGCCAAACACTGCGCTTGACTACAAATGCTACCCGTCAGGTGGAAGAGCACGACACTCTTCAGACATGTAGCTCTCATCCACGTCTCTGCTCTTTTCAAGCTGCTGGTTATATTCAGCCCTTGCCCAGTGTGGGACGGGGTGTTACCAACACTTGTCCCACCCAGCCACCAGGTTGTTTTTTCATCTTTTCTTTTTTTTTTCCCTTTTATTTTTCTCACCCTCTTTCTCTCCTTTCTGACATCTGTACCTCTCTCCACCCCCACACCACCCCGCCATCTGTCTTGTATCTCTCTTCTTCATCCTTCTATCTCGTTCTCTCTTTTCTCACACACTCAGGGCCATTTCATGGAACCAATTTTCTCGTCGTCTAAAATCATAGAAAACGAGACAAAATATCAGTTTATCTAAAAGTATGTCTGCTGCATTCGATATATGAGAGTCCCCATGTCTCTATGGCATTCGGCATAAGACAGAGATCAGATCCACAAATATCCATGGCATTTCATATAATTAAAGAGATCCCCATGTCTCTATGGCACTCGGCATAAGACAGAGATCAGATCCACAAATATCCATGGCATTTTATATAATTAAAGAGATCCCCATG
>SMGT01015427.1:20560-30913 GCA_004794575.1 Lanistes nyassanus | reverse complement strand
GTCTCTATGGCATTCGGCATAAAATAGAGATCAGATCCACAAATATCCATGGTATTTTATATAATTAAAGAGATCCCCATGTCTCTATGGCATTCGATATAAGACAGAGATCAGATCCACAAATATCCATGGCATTTTATATAATTAAAGAGATCCACTTGAAGAATTCCTACACATTTTGGGAAGACCTTTTGTGACTTACGTGAGGTTTAAGAGACTGGCTGATGGTCACATGAAAACAAGAGGGCCCGGATACCTATGAGTTAGAGCTGCGAACTAGCCTATGGAAGGTTGTTGGTTCGAATGCAGGAGCAGCCAAGAATTATATTCTGGAGTTGAACATTGTGCAGTGTCCATTTGCTCATCCCCAAACAATAAACTGCCTTCACGCACTGGCCATCTTATTGCAGCTATCAGTCTAGTAGATCTTTCAGTACATAAACTGGTAATAAGTCTCATCCCGCCAATAAAGCAAAGTCAATAGGTGGCAGCACTGTCCTCTAGCTTTCCCTTCTTACCTAAATGACAACACTACCTTTAAGTCTGATTATGTCAGTAAAACTAGTTATGAATACTTGATTCGCGAAAATTAATCTGGAGTAGAAAAGTATACAAATAAGATAATAATAATGTATAATAATTTGTACAAATAATATAATTATGTCATCAAAATTAATCATGATATTTCTTTTGCGCTAATTTACTAAATATTTGAAAGTATACAGCTGTGCTAGTTCAAAATATTCACAGGCTTTCGGAAATGGTACGTTTGATGTTTATATTGCTCTCTGATTTGCTCTGAGTAGGAACGCCTGAAATTTTTCCTCTTGAAAAAAAAAACTAGAACTGCAGAGTGGTCGATGCAGTTAAAATAGAGCAGAGACACTGGAAGTTAACTCTGCAAAATGTCTTGGGTGTACATAGCACACCAAGTCGACTTCATCAGAGTTCGGGTACAACAGGAATCAGCTATGACGTCATCTTCACAGTCTCCTTCACCCAGAAGTCAGCGGGGTGGAGGTGGTGGTGGTGTTATTTAGAGGGACAGTGCTTCCACCTCGCGGTGATTTTGCATTATGGGGGATGGGGTCCTATTACTAAGCTACGCACTGAAAGAACCGCCGGACTGATGGCTGCAGTAAGATGGCCAGTGCAGACAGGCAGTTTAATGTGCGGGGAGATGGCCGAATGGAGTTTGCACAATGTTTAAGTCCAGGAAATAATCCTTGGCCACACCAGGATTTGAACCAGCAACCCCCATTTGCTAGTCTGCAGCTCTCCCAACTGAGCTATCCAGGTCCCCTTGTCAGCGGGGTGTCAGCAAGCTGACTTCATAAGGCGAGAAATGTAGCCATTAGCTGAGCAGTGGAGGCAGCCTGGGACGGTCTGGCTGCAGTGTCGTACTGCTCAAGGTCTAAAGCCGTGTCCACTAGAAAAACACGGGCCGATGTGTCCAGCGCTATAATCTGATAGCCAAACATTGACAGCTCGCCAGAATCCCTGCGTCTGACTCTGAGAGTGAGAAGACACCGCAGCCCTGTTTTCTTGATCGATACGAACAGAACATTCGTTTGGTCTGGCACTGGTGTAGAGCGGACACCGGGTCTGCAAAGGATGCGGTCTGTCATGTTTTCGTGCCGATGCGTGTGGACGTGTGGGCGTGTGGGCGTGTGGGCATACGGGCGTGTGGGTGCGCACGCATGTCTGTGTGGGAGCAGCTATGTGCTCTCTTTTCCCTCCCTCCGCCTTGTCTTCCCCCTCCCTCACGCTTCACATGCTTACCTGCATGCACGCGCGTGTGTGTGTGTGTGTGCGCAGCAGTCCTCTCCTCATATACGTTTTCTATATCTCATCCTAAAGCGTAGAAACGAGAAAGACGGAAGATATTTATGCAGCGGTCTATTCTGGACACGCCCTTGTGCCAGAGACAGAAATGACGAAAAAGAAATTGTAGTTTGGCTTTGTATACCTTATCACACAAAGATATTCTTGTGAGACCCGTTCACACTGAAATCTATGAACACTTGCTTGTATGAAAGGGACATAAGAACGTACAGACAGCCGTAAAGAGACACAAGAATGTACAGATAGCTGTAAAGGGACATAAGAACGTACAGATAGCTGTAAAGGGACATAAGAACGTACAGAGAGCCGTAAAGGGACATAAGAACGTACAGACACCCCCACCTTTTAGTGAGTTTCAACCGCTTCCCTTTTTTTTTATCTCCACGAGGAAGATGCAAATAAGAGGCACGATTCTGGGACCAGGAGATCTGTCTTGTGATCTCTCCCGGACATTTGACTGTGTTTATCGCTTCTAGCTCTCGTCCAATCTCGCTGGCAGATAACACAAAAAATGTCTTTCCGTTTTAATAGCTCGGGTCTTTAGCGAATTGTTTTTGTGTCTCTTTTCCGGCATCCATATTTATTTTATTCGTTTCCTTGTTAATTCTAGCACCAGTCTCCCAGGTTCCCTAATAAAGCCGTGCATCTGATATTGCTGGAGCCACGGGCTCTGGGAGCGCTAGCACTCCAGTTGTAGCTGTAGTTGTGACTCCTCGGTTCTTTGACCGTCACACACTTTCTCTTCGATTTCCCTGAGAAACTTTCTTGCCTGCTGTTTCTCATTTTCCATTCATTTCTTTTTACTCTTTTGTTCTTTCCCTGATTTTCACTCCATCTCTGGACCTTGACTTCTTTAAAAATAAGTGCATCATATCTCTGGGGGGTTTTTTCCCTTCTTTTACGTAATGTCTTCAAGTTTATTTTCCCTTTTCTGTTCTTGGCTAGCAGCTGACGTGTTTTCTCCCGTCCAGAACAGGATGAAACTAACAAGTAGCAAACAGCAGTATGTGTGTGTGTGTGAGAGAGAGAGAGAGAGATTATGTATGTGTGTGTATTTAACAGCTGTTATCGCGCGCAGAAGTTGAAAATCACAGTTGTTATCGTAGAAACAAAAACAAAATTTCTGTATGTACAATATTGTTATTTTTCACGATTTCTTTTCAGCTCACCTCTCTGTTTTATCCCTTCACCATTATGAGTCTGAGATGACATTACAATTTCGCGTTTGCTAGGTGCACGTCTATCAAGTAAGGCTTTCGAATTCTTTCAACAAAGTGTCCATATACCTTTATGCACACTGCAAATGGATGCTATTTTTATCCTGCCGCAGTAAAAAGGCCTGTGGGAAATTAAGTTAACCATATTCATTAAATTTGTTGCTGTTATCTATCCACATTTTGTGACAGTAACAGTATTTCATACTCGTCTTGTAACATACAGTAAACCAGCCCTTAACTGGACCACGGGAAAAAATGTTCTTTTCATATCTTTGGTTACATTCTTCAGATAAGAACTTTGTCTCATCCGTCGAATCTTTGAAGACTGTGCCGATACTGTTTACTCAAAAGCAGGTAGGTACGTAATTTGAGATGTCATTTTAAATATTTTGGGGATGGCCGGATAAGGTCTGTACAGTAGCAAACAGTGCAACTATTAATTCTTATTTCCTGGGGATGTGTTATTAAAACGAAAAGAAATTTTTGTGTAATCTGCGCAGCGAGATTGGACGAGAGCTAGGGGTGATAAACCCAGTCAACTCTCCGGTAGAGATCACAAGACAGTACAACTCCAGGAAATAATCCTTGACCATTCCTGGATTCGCACGAGCAACATTCATACACTAATCCATCGCTCTGCCTGCAGAGTAATCTAGGCCCTCCTGCAGCTTTCGCTGATTCCAGCCTTTGGTTTCATACCATTCTACTAGAGAAACAGTTGTCTTAAAACGACCATTTCACTGGCTGGAATGTCTACGCCCTGCTATCGGTCGCACGATTCCCTGATTTTTATAACTCTAGAAGGCTTGAGGACCAAAATCAGTGTCGAACTGTTCTGCGCACGCCGCTGAGCATAGACTTTATAAAAGACTTGAGACAGAGAGACAGATCGACAGAGAGACAGATCGACAGAGAGACAGATCGACAGAGAGACAGATCGACAGAGCAACAGAGAGACAGAGAGAGCGACAGAGCAACAGAGAGACAGAGAGATAGAGCGACAGAGAGACAGATCGACAGAGCGACAGAGAGACAGATCGACAGAGAGACAGATCGACAGATTTACAGAGCGACAGAGAGACAGATCGACAGATCGATAGAGCGACAGAGAGACAAAGAGACAGAGAGACAAATAGACAGAGACAGAGGGACAGAGAGACAGAGAGACAGAGCTACAGAGCGACAGAGAGACAGGACGACAGAGAGACAGAGAGAAAGATCGACAGATCGACAGAGCGACAGAGAGACAGATCGACAGAGCGACAGAGAGACAGATCGACAGATCGACAGAGCGACAGAGAGACAGATCGACAGAGCGACAGAGCGACAGAGAGACAGAGAGACAGAGAGACAGATCGACAGATCGACAGAGAGACAGATCGACAGAGCGACAGAGAGACAGAGTGACAGAGCGACAGAGCGACAGAGCGACAGAGCGAGAGAGCGACAGAGAGACAGAGCGACAGAGAGACAGAGCGACAGAGAGACAAAGAGACAGAGAGACAAAGAGACAGAAAGACAGAGAGACAGATCGACAGAGAGACAGAGCAGTTTCTTCTTTTCCATCGTCAAATAAAACCCGCTTTTATTGGACTACCTTGCGGTGTTAAAAATAGACAATTGCTGAGATCTGTGAAAAAAAAATTTAAACATATTACGGTCTTGGTGGGGGTGGGGGTTGGTGGGAGAAAAAGTTTAAAAAGGCCCTTGCAGACATAGACATACGAACATAGTCATACATGAACGCACACACACACACATATATATATATATATGAGCGCGCATGCAATAACATCCCCGAGCAAACTCACAAAACATGAACACCTACACAAAAGCACTCGCACACGCACCAGCACAGACACACAATTACACAAACATATACTGGTGTAAAGACACATTCACAAACACATACACCTGCGACCACACGCGCGCGCTCACACACACACGCACACACACTCACAAACACGCACACGTAGACACATGCACACACAAGCACGCAAACATGTAATCACGCGCGCACGCAGGAGCAAAAACACATACATCCACAGACTTCTTAACTCTGTAATGGCATTTACTTCGATATATTTGTAAAGGGTTTCCCTTCGGCAGCATTTTGATTTGTGATAAAGCTCTCTGTATTGTTATCAGTTTGTTCTTCTTATCAGCTTTCCCATCATCCCAGTCACTGACGATTACAACGATTAAGGCCTAAGGGACATTTACGTATTATAATATATATGAAAGATTACAGGAAGTAGGTTAAAAATACACGCAAGTTAATTCATCCCCCTTTTCCCTTCCATTTCCTTACCGTCAAAATTGCGACCCAAGAAAACGCCCGATCAAACAGTCTGTGATCAATAAGTAGTCAATATAAATTAAGACACCAAAACAAGGCAGCGGGATGTCCTTTTCAACTGTCGTCTTTTCGGCGAGAAAATGCCCTTAACAGCTAGTTCCGGTCCGCTTATCCATTTTAACAATGCCGACCATTACTGTTAATGCCAATGGCGTTTGAAAACAATTTGCACTCGAAACAGCCCCCACACCCACCACCTTTCAATTGTTTGCAGCCTTAACTTCCACTCGCTGTTACTTTATTTTGTCTTGCGCTCTCCTTGTACTGTCACTCAAGCGGAACAGCTACAGCGAAAGTCCTTTACTCCGGATCGTCGCACACTGCAGGCTGAACGGTGGACGAGATTTTTCGAGATTTCCTCTGGGCAAAGGTGGATCACTCTGCCAGTCGTTGGGAGCTGTGACGAGACTTTTCCGGCGTACCCGGATGTTTGTACGAATTATTTCATGCCGGGACATGCGAGCGTGACTATAATGCTACGGTTCAGTTAGAACTTTGGTAGCTTAGTTAGGTCTCTGGGCAGCTACCTTCCAATCTCTTACCCTCCCATCTGCACCTCCCCCATAGGCCAATTTGTGCAGCAGAAATCGCTTCAAGTTCTACACTTGAACTGAATGACGCGAACTCCACCGTCCACCACACCCCTCCCCAGAACGCGGGACGGACGTTACAGCTGATAGTCTAAACTTATCGGCCGCCATCGCCTTGCATGACGATAAAAGCTTTCTTACAGTTGACCACTTGTATTTCCAAACCAACAGCTTGTCGCAAGTGGTAGACCGTTAAAAACGGTTCTCGATGTGTTTTCCTCCCTTCCAGTCTTAGATGCACGTGTTGTTAGGCAAATGTTCTAGAAATGGTGCCAGTGTTGTAGATGAAGGAAAAGTACAAAAACAAACAAAACTTCCCATACAAATATTTTATTTATTGTCCAGCTTTACAATGAGAAAAAATGTATTCTAATCAACAGACATGTTCACGAGAGACTCATCGCAAGCTATGCTTTTGCTTTGTCCCTTCAGCCCACTTTTTGGTCTCTGATTTCTGTTAAATCCGAAGCGCTGGTAGGTAACAACAGTAAACATCGTGTAAATAATCATCCGTAAGCCTAAACGCAAGACACGGGGCTAAGCGCACTACCGCAGGAGTAATTAGACCAATATAGACGCGAAAAAACTTTATCACGATACGAAAGAAAGTAAATAAGCCAGGTGGCATCACAGCCGCTAATTACAAGCTAATTACAAATGACGTGACAGCCAGTTGGAAAAAACCCGAGCTTATAAATTTCTTCAAGAGGATTCCTTCTTCAGTCTAAACCTTTTAGATTAAAGCCGTTTCGATCATGCATTTATCGCATCCTTTTGACATTCGAACCAAATATGTAGTTTTATTAACTAGAAGAAAATAGTTAGGGGATTTGTTTTGGAGAAAGGTTGTGCAAGTGACGTATGTAAGCCCTCAGTCAGGAAAAGAAATCTTCGCTATGGGCTGTGTCAAAGGGTTGCTATAGCAACCAGGCTGTTCTTTGAGGAACTACTGGCCAGCGATCTGTTTCACGTAAAAATGCGCAGCAAGGTTTAATCGGCTGTCAGTGATCTAATCTCGCTCGATTATCGAGTCAAAGCCTCTTTGGCGCGCAAAAATACTCTTTAATTTCCAGCCTACCTACCCACTCAATGCTGTGTCCCCCAAAACCCCCAATTCCTAGTATACTCGTCCCCCAAACCCTTTAACTGGGGGGGGGTCAAGTGTGTTATGAATATCTCAAACGTATGACTCAATAAATGCTACTTAATACACTAGTGATAATATAACCAGTTTAATTATTTCTAGATTATTTTCTCGGCAGTGACACACATTCTCCATAGTTTCCTTTTCGTATGCAAATGATCGCTTTAAAAGGGTTAGGGTTAGGCTTAGTTTAGGTTTTCAAGGGAATTTTCATAGACGCAGATATTAACCCGGAAGTCTGAGGAACAAGTATTCTAGTACAAATAAAAGTTCTCTTTTGTAATGAAAATCGGGTTCCCGCCCTACGGCAAAGGCAATGGGGGAAAAAGTGCGCCACAAGATGAAAATCACATATTTCACAATACGCATGAACAAACAATGAAACATCGGAAATATGACTATTATTCACATATCTACCTTTCCGCCTAAAGGCCTTCCTTACTCGGATGAATGGGTGATTGAGTTCGCCCAGCCTGGCAATATGTATTTATTTGTCCCGATAAGGGAGGTTCTTAGCCAGCTTCACCTACATTAGTCTGTTCTTTCCTAATCACAGGTAGGGTGATCAAACGGTAGTGGCCAGCTTCCCGCATTGTCAGAGTAAAAAAGCCACCCATACCCCCTCATCACCGTCCTACAAGTCCATGCAGTGATGTCTCCACAAACGAAAATGGTGAATTTCCTGCTCATGAATAATAGAATACAGCCTACCACAGCTGCAGTTGTCGGGCAGTCTCTAATTTTCTACCCGGCCACGCGTCAGTGCTAATAGCGATTATTAGCATATCAATGGCGTCGCTTCCTGTGTTCTTAGAGAAAAATACAGTTCTTTGTGTCGGAAAAGACTGACACGTGGCATCGAACAAGAATCGATTCTTTGTAGGATATTTCGTTGCCTATGTCAACAATTTTCAAATCAGGACGCCATTGCATTCACAAAGAAGAAGCAGCGTCTTCGTCGATTTCAAGTATCGGTTTCTGCTGGTGGTGGTCGGGGTGTGTGGGTGGAGTTAACAGTGTCCCCTCTGGAAACGCTCTCAAAAATCTCCGCGTCGTATGTCCGCCTTCTAATTCTTGTTAGAAAGTTTTTCTTATTTATTTGCATTCCTTTGAAGCAGGTGTTAGAGTTAACCGGGATTTATCTTTGAAGTCCGTGTCAGCGGGTTCAGGTAAGATTCAATCGTGCCGGAGAAAAACAAACTAGAATTCATGTCAAGATGGAAAATCTTTTAATAGATCCTTTGAAGTTGGCTTCGCGAGTATAAACTGTTCATTGAGCTTCCGTTAATGACGATCTTATAAGATCGACTCTATACAGAAAAATACTTGCAGAAAACTTGTCCAAATGTCTACATTTGAAATGTGATACATGGTGGGAGCGGCCTCCGTCTGGAATTTGGAAGTTCTTCCAAGCAGATGTCCTTTTCCCTGGTCTCTTTGAAGAACGCACTAGGAGAAAGCTATTGAATAAAATCGGACCTTATCTCTGTTGAACTCGTTAGACAAGGACTGTAGCACTGTAGCGCTGCTATGGTTTGATTTTATCGAATCTTGGGAGACAGGCTTCACGTGGGATTTGTCCAACCCACACGTGTGTGCACCTGGTGTTAAAGTGTTTGGAATGCGGCACTGGAAAGGAAAAATCCTTAATAAGTACGATATTCTACTACTTTTTCCTGATTTACTTATCGACACTCGTTAAGAAGTAATGAAACTCCCGACAAATCTCCGGCTTGTGTCTTCCTTTGTGTGTGTGTTTTCTTGAATTATAAACAAGAAGATTTAATTCCAGCCAGTCCCCTGTCCTTCATCAAGTTCGTTCTTTCTAATGCGCTCATCTGTACGCACTCCTGTATCCACTCGTTCAATCTCCCCCCCCCACCTCCACCCTGTCCATAGTTTATACGGATATCGATATACATATTGATATGGATCTTGTCACTTCATTATGTGCCTGTCCGCTTGCACTTCATTACTCGTTCTTGAAATCCCTCTCTCTCTCTTATATATATATATATATCTTCTTTCTTGCTCTTCCTGTATTTTCTCTTCCTTTTTTTTCCATTTTGGACGCAGGAGGACTTACGATGGGTTTGTCGTTCAGCACAGTTCTAATGGAACTCCTATAATTTAATTTTAGTGCGGTGCTACTGCACGTCAAAAGTATTTGCGCGTTTTGTTTGTAGTAGTTCAACTTCACGGAGTGATCCAAGGTTCTGAGTCTACAACAATGGTAACGCTCCTGAAAATCCCTTCACGCTCCCCTTCTCCATCTTTCTCGCTCTGTCACCTCCCTCCTCCCATTTATGTAAAGTTTCAGATTAATCTATCCATTACAGTGCTCCACGCTCGACATATATTTTTGCTTGTCCCTCTAAAGAAGATCGACACATTGATTGGAGATGATGGGAGATAACGCGAATTAGTCACGCCTAACTACACAATGAAGATGTGCGTAGCCAGAGTTGTCTGCTGCTGATAAAGAATGGCTGGCACGCTATCAGCTGTAGCCAGCGAGCATGGGAGCATGAAAAAGCGCATAAAAACTGGAGCCAATCAAAATACAGTATCACGTAAAATATGCTAATCTCGTAGGGTCACCACTGAAAACCTTGCAGTTTCCTGGAAGATCTTTACTGCCTATACCCCACCCCACCCCTCCCCCAACCCCCACCTATCCCCTACTCCTAGCCCCCACCCTAACCCCACCCCTTCCCCTTCCCCTAAATCCCCCTCCTCTGGGAAAATCCCCCTCTCCCTCCCGTCCCCCGGCCCCTTGAAAGACCTTCGAAATATAGCTCGCCATTTGATTGGCTCCGCTTGTTACACATCCTAAATAGAGCTCGTCATTTGATTGGTTCCAGTTGTTCTGCGCGTTTACATGGTGTGGCTCTTGGTCTTAGCTGCTTTTATTTCAGTGTGTCGGCCTCGCTTTGAGATAAAATGCTGCGGTCTGACCAATCAGTGATGCTGAATACGTGCAAGGAGTAGCTGCAACGGTTACTATAGCAGCTATAGGAAATGACGTCAGTAGGCAGTTCAGCATGGGGAAAGCAGAAAACTGTGGGTCTTTAACACAACTCACGCACTGACACATACGTAGACACGTAGACAGATGCAAATATGCACAATTACAAGCAGCCACACTCGCACACACATATGTACCCGTTCAAAAGCCGAAGAGAGAACAGAAAGACA
>SMGT01015426.1:250211-261154 GCA_004794575.1 Lanistes nyassanus | reverse complement strand
ATCTGCTACAGAAGTTACAGAAACTTCAAAACTCGCCCGCTCGCCTTGTCCTGAAAACACGCAAAACAGACCATGCCAAACCTCTCCTCCGCACTCTGCACTGGCTCCCCATTCAGGCTCGCATCGATTACAAGTTGTCTACTCTCTGCTTCAATTTTTTCACCGGTGCATGCCCCAGCTACTTTTCAGAACTTCTTACAATCTACAATCTTACAATCACTTCCCCACAACATTCGCCACTCCCCATCACTACAGACTTTCAAACGAAACTTTTATTTTCCGAAAGTACCTTGACTGACGTCCCGATTGCCTGTCTGCATTAACTTACAACTTTCTCTGTTCATCGTCTCTTATGATACTTTTCCACCCATCTGTTGACTGAAGGACGATCTGTTTCCCAACCTGTTGGTCAGTGGTGCGTTCATCTCTCCCTCTGTGTGTTCGTTGTTTTCACTAGCGTGTCTGTGTCCATCGTCCGCGCGAAGTGTGCATGAAATGTGTTCTCGCGCGTTAAAAATCCACATTTTATTTATTTATTTATTTATTATTTGATTGAGGTTTTAATGTGCTTGTCTTTGTTTTGAGCACGACAGAATTTGTTCAGACATGAAGCACTGTACTGTCTATCCAATATCTGGCATTGTTTGCAAACTGAAAGAAAGGGGACGAGCCGGGTATTTCCTGTACGTCTAGACTTTACCAACCCGCGCAGTAAGCGCTTCCTTCCAGACAAACAGGCCGCCAGATGAACGCCGGGTATCACTACCCACACAAACTATCTCCTTACATCCGGTGATTTTGATAGGCTCGGGCTGCTGACACGTGCCGGCCACCCTGCAACACCTGCACCCTGCACCAACCTGCCGCACTGTGTCCCCGCTTGCTGTTGCTGCTCCGTGATGCGGTTGCTGCATGCTGCGGAGATGTTGCTTTTGATGCCGTGCACGTGCAGTCGTGCAAAGGCTGTGGCTGGAGCGCTGTTTGTTGTGGCAACCCTGGAGACACGACGCACGCGCTTTTTCTGGTGACCCTTGCACCTTGACCTACGCTCCTGGCCCAGCCTCGTTTTGAGTGCAGAGCTCGCGCCCGATGGCGCCTGTTGGCGGGGAGAAGGTTATGTGTAATAAAAATAAGCGCGCTCTAGCGAGAACAGCAAGGTGCGGCCACGGAAGGTGTGTCTTCTGTCGTGTTTGGGTGTCCTTTCGCTCAGCCCGGCGTTTGTAAACTTGTCTGGCATAGATCTGTAACTGCGCAGCCTGCACCAAGATGATCCAGCCAGATTAGGGTACAATACGAGACGGGTGTATTTACTTCCAAAGCATTCTCCCAGCTTTCCTAGTGACGGGGATATAGGAACAGGGAACGGATGGGTTGGGGGCTTTGTATTGTAGGGAAAAAAGCAAAAGAGGCTGAGTTTTTGTGCATCCTTTGGTGATGCTATAGTTAGTGCCGCCTAACCTCTATACCCTACTGTGTATTTAATGACGCCAATAAGATCAAAGCTCTAAGCAACCAACCAACCAGCTTACCAAGCATCCAATTACGGACCAACTAATTAGCAGCAAGCGACAACACGACACCTAGAAATGCTAGAATGAAAATCCAATGTCAAATTATTTAGAAAATAAAACAAAGAAAAGCATGTTTCGACATGCAGGAATCAAGTTCACCGAGCACATTTGTCTACCTGCCTGCCTATACCTGTCTCCCTATCTGCCTTCCTTTCACGTCTGTCTGTCTGTTGTATCCGCCGACATTGCCTTGCTTGTAGGTTCTGGAAATTGGGACCCAAAACCAAGTCATCTAGTGCTCACTACTCAGCTCCTGTTGAGCCTCCTCAGGCAGGGGAATGTGAACCAGCAGTTATCCCAGCAGGCAATAACGTGTTATCCCTCCTCGCGATAAATCTTAGGGATTCTTTCTGTAGACTGCTAATTGGACGTTCGATGCTCATTGAACTCGCATTCAGCTCCAGGCCGAGAACGCACGCTGGAACCCGGCATCGTGTATTTTTAAGTATGCTACCCTGAAAAGCTATGCCACCCTAAGGTTCGTAGAAGAGAAAGTGGTGGTGGTGGTGCAAATCTGATGGGGCAAAAAACGTGCATCAGAATAGAGGCCATTCTTCTCTCGTCAACTTTCTGTAGGAAGCTGGAATCTTACAGATGTAGGAAGCTGCAATCTTACAGTTGTAGGAAGCTGCAATCTTACAGATGTAGGAAGCTGAAATCTTACAGATGTAGGAAGCTGCAATCTTACAGATGCTGCTGACAAGAAGGTCCCATTCCCCACTCCCCCTTCACGCCGTCTGCGCAGCAGAGGTTGTTGACTGCACGTGCGAAAGTGTCAATAATTCATGACTCGATTATGACGGAAGAAGGCCAACCCCACTGGTTTCTCTCTCACTGACCTAGAAAACTCCTGCGGTCTCAGAAGGAGAGGCCTCAAGTTCCCCTTGATTTCCTGGTTCAAATCTTCCTACTGTTATTTCTTTCTCTTTTCCTTTACTTTCATATTTTTCTTTTTTTTCATTTTCTCTTCCCCTCCCCCCTGTTTTTCCCTCATCTTGTTTTGTCCTTTTCTTCTTTTCCAACCTGTCTTCATTATTCTTTTCCCTTCCTTCATATTCTTCTCTTTTCTCTTATTACTCAATATCATCTTCGTCGTCTTTATCATTATCATCATCGCTGTAACTGGTTCTGCTATTGTTGTTGTTCTAATCAAGATTTCCTTAAAAGACCTTGCAGAAACTTTTTTTTTTCACCCTAGACCAAAGATTCTAGCGAAGTCTGCTAGAGCGATACGCTGCAGCTGCTGCCCTTGAGGACGCTATGGGGAGACCACTCTGAAAGACTCTGGGAGACACACAAAGGGGGGCACTACTTTACATTAGCTGTCGGTAGCGACCTAGCAGCATCGGGTGTCTGGCCATTAACGAGTTGTCTTTGACCGCTTGATGAGTCGTTTGGTAGCACACCTGTTTCCTCATTGACCAGATGTCTACTTTAGTCTGTGACACCTGTCGTATTTACACAGGACACTCTCTTTCTCTCTCTCTTTTTTCTTTCTCTCTCTCTTTTTTCTTTCTCTCTCGCTTTTTCTTTCTCGCTGTGCTGCTTTTCTTTTTGCCTTCCTGTTCCTTCCTCCTTCTGTTTTTCCATTTGTGTCTTATATCTTCCTTTCTCGTCCTTTCTTTCAGAAAATACCTTATATTGTGAGAGGCTGTGGGATCGCAATAAAAAAATGTAGAAAGTCATCTACCCTTATCTTTCCCTCTTTCTCGTTTCTGTCTGCCTCTTTGTCTCTGTCTGCCTGTCTTTTCTCTCTGTCTCTGCGTGAGAGACAGAGCAGTGAAAGGACAGTAGAAGAACACCGAATGTCCTGGTCTTCGGCGAATGTGGGCGTTATCCGCTTTATATTTGCCCATTAGTAGGATGTATTAGTTATTGGTTAAAAATTGTCACTATGACTCAGAATCGTTTACCAGGGATGGTCTTAAATATGTTATCTAATTTGCATCATAGAAACAAAGACACGTGGATAAATTATGTGATGCAAACGTTGCATCGGTTTGGGTTTGGTTTTTTATGGGGAAAGTCAGGGAGTCGGAACTATGGAAATGTTTCTAAGAGAGTTGAGGCAAAGGGTAATAGACTGTTTTAACCAGGATTGGCGCAGCCGGATTTCAAGCAGTCAGCGTTTCTCTGTGTACTGTTCATTCAAAAAAAATTCAGCAAAGCACTTATATCTCCTCACTAAGGCATTTAGGGCTTAGAGACGCCTTCATCACGTTTAGACTAGGGATCAGCATCGTGAAGTGCCGCAGACTTCGTTATTGTACTCAGCAGAAGTCCCTGTAGTGTTCGTTCTGTTACAACGACGAGACGGAAATCCACTTTGCACTTGATTGCCCTAGATATGCAGATTTACAAGGTCAATATATACCCAAAAAGTTTTACCAACACCCTACACATCTAAGATTCCTCGTCGGATAGCAGTCCCTGCTTGACAAATCATCTTTCCTGCTTTTTGTACAAGGCACTGGAACGGAGGAACAATGGTTTGCCTAGCACTCTCGCATCATAGTTTAATATATGCATTCACGTGCGGGGGTGCGCCTGCATGCGTGTGTGTGCGTGGGTATTTAAGTCTACATATATCTATACTATACTTCTTGACGCGTGTAGTATTTTGACTGCTTTACAGTAGTACAATTTGTATTATGTTGTATTATATTTGTATTATTTCTGTTCAATAAAACAGTTCGAGTTCAAGTTCTCTCTCTCTCTCTCCGTGCGTGCGTGCGTGCGTGCGTGCGTGCGTGCGTTCGTGCGTGCGTGCGTGTGGGAGAGTGTGTGGAGGTCTCCTCGATGATTTTTGTACGGCTCCTGTTTCCTGTAGTTCCAAGTGTCCGATTTTTTAGATTCATTTTTGTAGTGTAAAGAGCGCGCGCTTTTGTGTGCGTACGTCCGTGCGTGCGTCCACACTTGGGCCACCTAGCGTTATCCAGTAGGCTCTGAGAAAACTGAAGGAGCACAGCAATCAATCAGTCTGTGGGCCCACTTGTTCCGTCTGTGCAGCCAAAACCGTCTGCGATGTATTGATGGAGTGACTGGATAAAGTGTCTTTCCCAGCACCTCTTTGCTTATCCCCAACCCCGCTGGTGAGATGTACCTCTACCCACAGTGAACGGGGGTACGGGGTCTGGGATGTAGAAGGGTGCATGTTTGTAAGTCTGTGCAGCAGAATACAGGGGCAAATATATGCGTATTTATGAGCGTTCGGCAGAATACAGTAAAAAAATATGTATATGCTCATTTACTTGCGTGCAACAGAATACAAAGGCAAATCTATGCTTTTTTCTTTTGTTTGTGTGAGTAAAGATTCAAATATATGAGTATTTATGTGTATGCAGCAGAATATAGGGGCAAACATATGTGTATTTACATGCGTGCACAGAAACGCTCTTCGTCGTTGTCTTTCTTTCGAACATCTGCCTTTCACTTACTGTCGAGTACATCACCGTTCGCCTCTCCACGCACACACATACGCGCGCGCACACGCACATATGCACACACACATACACGAAACACGCACTCTATTTGCTTTTCCCGCCACGGCCACCACCCTTCTTTTGTTTTTCCTTCCCACAATCCCTATGTAGGCCTATCTGTCTGCTTGTCCGGATGCGTCTTGTGATATGGTCTTAAAGTTGATGAGTTGGGCAAAAAAAAAGCATCGTTAACCAAGCAAAGCAAGCAACCCACCAACCTAGTTGACATTGATTAATCAGACCGCCTCAGTGGTCTGACGTGGCGTCCGCTTCCGGGCTGGAAGACTTAAAATCTGGCAATCTAGTAGCTGCCCTGTCGGACCCATGGGACTGAAGTGAACAGTACTAGGACTGGTTGTCCGGCGTCAGAATAATGTGACTGGGTGGGACTGAAGCCCGTGTTGCGACAGCAGTCCCATTGTGGCAGCACGTTAACTTGTCTCAACCAATACCGTCCTGATATGCACCTAGTTTGCGGCGGGACGTTAAAGCAATAAGCAGCCAGCCAACGCCTTAAACACTAAGGGCTGAATTTCAGATTCAACTGCAACAGGTGGCTGTTGTTTCTCCAAAAAGTGTTCGTGATAGACTAGCAGTTTATCTGCTATTAACACAAGTAAAGTTTTATCTCTCTGTCTCTTTCCTGTCTCTGTCTGTTGTGTGTGTGTGTGAGAGAGAGGTCTCAGGAAGGTCAAAGAAAACCCCAGGAATGTTATGCAATGCTTGTAGAAATGTTCGCTGAAACTCTTGAAGAAGGCGAGAGCAGATGGATGGTGGAGTGGGGGGGTCACTCTCTCTGGCTCGCTTGCTTTTTCCGGATCATTGCCTCCTATGTAGTGCCGCTGAATGTGCATAGAGCAGGAATATGCTGCTTTGGCCAGTTTCCTACACCAGTCGACATTTGTGAGAATCTTGAAGGCACCAGTATGGCAAGGTATTTACACCTGTTCACGGTGTAAAAGCCACATTTCATTCTGTCACGTTCTTTGATAATCGTCAGCCTTTGGCGAGTCAGCGTTAATCGCTAGCGCACCTTTTCACGGACTTATCAGGTATCAGACTTCTCCCAGCGGAATTATTCTTAGCACATTCTTCTTTAAACGATACGTTCTTTTTATAAAGCATTTCTGGAAGTCTTTCTTTAAATATCCAGAATGTGTTACTGTAACAAGAAGAAGAAGACTGAATATAAGGAAAAGCTGCGTTATCACTAAATCTGAACTGAATTTTTTTAAAGATCGGTTTTTATAGATAGTTACACGTTCATGGAGAATGTGTAGTAGTGACCAGGCCTGGTCTGCATGAACGTTCGTATCTCCTTTTCATACGTAAATAGTAAAATACGGGATGCGAGCGAGTGTTATGGTCGCCGTTATGACCTGAAGACCAGATATAAATGCTCATGCAAGCCAACCCTTGCTCCTGAGTCCTTCCTCACCTTTTCTTCTTTCAAGCTCCTTCATGTCTTTCACACCCGAAATCAGGGCATAGAGACGCGTGCATTCGCTGTTCAATTCTGCGCGCTGGCACGCACGCACGCTCACGCACACACACACACAGCTGTGCAGTATGCACCCCCATCATCCTTTTAACCCTACTTCACTGTGCAAAATCGTGCGATTACGTAATGATGAAACATGTCGATGTTTCGACATTTCCAAGAGGGAATTAATCTGCGTTTCTTCTCTTGCGTAAACGCATTTTTTCGAGGAGTGATCGCCTTCAACCCAAATGACGACCCAAATTATTTTTCTGTTTTAAGAAAAACATCTTTAGCAGTCACACTGCCGCATCTTGGAAATAGTTCAGCGTTTGAGATAACAGAGAACATGAGGAAATTTTCGTTAGAATCCTCTGCCGATATTTTTTGTCAAAACAAGTTGAGAGAACGGCCATGCATGAGAAGCTAGATAAATCTGTCTCTAGTACGAGTAATTATGCGTGACAGGACTTGCCTCAGGCCATGCATTTAATTCCGGAGTAGCTGCACCTATGCGTACCCAGGCCTGTGTGCTCAGGGTGAGTACGGAAGCCTCTCATTCAGCTTTGCTATGTTATGCAATCCCTTCAGACGATGTAATAGTAACAGTTACCTTCTCCAACCCCTGCCTGTACATGCATGTACACTACGGGGATTCCCGAAAGGGCTTTGTACGGCGACACCAGGTTGCCACTCGGCGCCAGACGTCCATCTTTTGCGCCAGGTTCTGGTACTGACCGCCGCCAACACTAACGACCCCTAGCGGCGGAACGATACCGGGAGCAAGGGTTGTCCTATCCTGCATGGCCCAAAGAACAGTGCGAGGATGTCCTGAGGTTTGGGGGGCTGGGGGGGGGGGTAATTTTTGCTACCGCCTGCCCCCTACCCAGTGCCCGATGGCTCCTCCGTCCCTACTCGCCCGTTTTATTAATGGTGGTGGCAAAGGGCCAAGAGCCGTGTAATCACAGTCCATCTTGTACACGGCTAGCAACGGGGACCGCGGCCAGCCGCTGCCCCACCGACGCCACAACCAGCCTGCTGCGCAGCGCTGCACACTTCGACTGATTCCCCACCCCTACCACCTCCACCTCAGCCTCCCCTATATCCTCCTCCTCCTCCTCCTCGACGTGATTATCTTTCGCGCTCTTCCAGTTTCTGGGCAAACATCGCTACCGCTCCATTCGCTTTCACCGAATCATCGTCTTGGAGTGCTGCACTTCAGTCGTGAAGGGGTTAACGGCGCAGAAAGTGGCGCGAGCTGAGTGCGTATGGCTGCTTCAAAGCTTTCACGACCGTCCTCCTGTTGTTAACCGGTCAATTGCTGTAACATCGCCGGCTGCTGAAGACGACAGCAGTGTTAAAAGTCTTCCTAATTGTTAGCCATTTCAGAGGAGCCCGCTACGGTTGTCGACGTCGTCGTTCTGTAGAGAAAGGAGAGTCTGGCAAAGCGGACTGCGAACGGAGACTGCTTCCGGAGTTAGGAAAAACACACTCTTCGGAAATGAAGCCCTTTTGAAACCGCCATTTAAGGCGTATTTGTTTTAAATTGTAGCACAAATTCCAACAACAGCTCTGGCGTGTGCACTAAGGCGTGAAAATTGCCCGTCTCTTTTCAGACTCCAAAACAGGATTACTTCTGTTAAATTAAATGAGAATACTTCTTTCAGACACGGTGTACGTTGCCTTTCATTCTCTAAACAGCCAGCCTTCTGTGTGAGCCGACAAAGTGGTCAACAAATGATGTCCAATTTTTAGTCTTAGGACTGCAGATTGAATATGAGTTCCTGTGCCAAGCGGGTTATGGCTGCAGGAGACAACATAGTGAAAGTCTGAGAAATGCCACGAACTTGGAGGAAATGGGGGGTAGGGGTGGGAACTCAGAAATGCCACAATAATGACTGACAGGGAGAAAATGCTAGAGCCCAGGACACCTGGTCCAGTTTGTGGTGTCACGTCCTTACTGTGTGTGGAAGGCTGGGCTGTATGGTAAGGAAAGCGACTGATGCACAGAATGAGGGTGGGAGAACAAGGGGGTAGGATTAGCTGAGTAGTATAAAGCCCCGCTCACCTAAGTGTTGTGAAGTTAGGTACATTGAAGTGTCAAATATAAAACTGAAGTGTCAGATATATAACATTTTAGGGCACACACAGTTTTTTAAGTGGAAGATAAGAAAGTCGCTAAGTTCAGTATTCAAGATACGGGCAGTAGTTGGAGGACGGCGACAACAGCAAACCACCACCGTCAGGACACCAGAGCAGCAACAACCAGCGTGAAGGGAACTAGCCTCCACCACCACCAGTCCAGCGTCCACAGCCAGCATGACTCCTACTCCGACAACCCCTGCTCCCCCACCCCACCCCTACATAGACGGACATCCAACGAAAGGTGGAAGCACTTTCCCTCCAAAACCACTGAACTGCTGTTTAGCTGCACGTTACTGAGGATCTTGTAAGTGCTACCTGTTGTGCAGATAATGGTTTGTGTGGCGTCAGGTGACACATTGTGTGGCGTCAGGTGATACATTGTGTGACGTCAGGTGATACAAGTTTCTGCCCCTTCACAGCCCTTCCCTTCGTCCCCACCCCTCTTTCCACGTCCAGCGGGCCCCGTGCACGTGAAGGGCCGGCACATATTTTCGAGACTTGATATCTCGCGGAGTTATCGCCCAGAGGTGTGCATCAGCAGGCGGACGGTTGTGCTGCGTAGAGTGGCGGGCGTGCTGGTGCAGCAACGTCTGTCTGCGCCGTGCGCCGTGCCAGCGGATCCGTCACTGTCACGACAGATGCTGCCGCTGCTGTTGCCGCTGTGTCGTTCAGGATGTTCTTGCAGGTAAAAAGTCTAGCGGCGAGCTCGCTATCTGCTCGGCGTCAGACACGCATTGTGACCTTGTCTCCCTTGGCTGCCGTAACCCCTCTTTTCCCCCTTTGATATATTAATTCTATTTTAGCCTCCTTCCTCCATGTTCTTAAGTCCATTATTTTATTTGGTTATTGTCTTTTTTCCCACATTGTGTCTGGCGTGTTACTTTTCCTCCGAATTTGTCTATTTATTTTTTGCTTCATTTTTGTTACTTCCGTTCTTCCCTGCACTCTGTCTGCAGCTGTTTTTCGTTTGGGATAAATCGTTCCCAAGTGTGCCCTCCACTTCCGCTTCAGTAAGTGGCTTTCACTCTCTGTAACATTCTGCTGCAGGGCTGTCTACAGCTTTTTTCACTTGATATTTTTTTCCACTCTTTGTCTTTTGCACATCCCTGATCGGCTGTTTATGTGTCACAGTCTGTTGATGCTGTCTACTTCCTTCCCTCCTTCATTCTCTCTTAGGTTTTTGGTGTTTGTTTGTATGGGTAAATGAGAGAGTGAATTAGTGACTGATAATGTGTGTATGCATTTATGTATGTATGCGTGCGCATGCGCATGCGCGTGCGGGTGCGGGTGCGGGTGCGGGTGCGGGTGCGGGTGCGGGTGCGGGTGCTTGTGTGTGTGTGTGTGTATAGAGGACCTGGACAGCTCGGTGAACATGTTTGCGATGTATCCGATATATCTGTCACAAGCGAAGAAGTTTGCTTCGTGCGACAGCGTCTGTCCTGAAAATGACAGGTTGGTTTGACCATCACTGCCAAGCAATACGTTGCCCGACTTAAGATCATGCAGTGATGGAGAATGCAGACTTCTAAATACTTTAGGGCGGGGCGGGGAGTCTGTATTAAATATAAAGTTCCCGTGTATTTTTTTCATCGTGTTTAGTCTTCCAGTCCCTTAGCTCTTCAGTTTAGTTTTAAGTGAGCTTCAAAATCAAAAGCGTGTATTTGCTCCCTTGTCTTTAGGCGTTTCTTAACAAGAAAATGCGTACTAACTCTCCAAACCTAAACACGTACCCTCTTAAGAAAAACCCAAAGGCACACTTATTCTAATAGCAGATTCAACCATGGTTTGCTTTTAATATGGAATTCTAATTGAAGATTTTTCGTGTTGGTTTCAACTGTTTTTACGTTAGCGAAGCCATAGTTTGAAAGAAATTACAATGTAACGTCTATAATTTGATTCTGTGCTTTCAGCTTTGATTGCTTCTAGAAAGGTCGCGAGTTGAAGACTCTTTTTTCCGAGAAAGGATACAGAAGCTGGACAGATTTGTAAGACTGTGAACATTGTTTTCTTTCTCTTTCACCCCCTCCTTCCGACCACAGATCATGTTCTCAAAACATCATCTTTCCGTCCAATCCAATATTCATGGCCTTTGCCACTTCTTTGTAAAACGGAATTTCCGGGGCGAAAGAAGTAATTCTTTTTCCTTGCTCCCTGAAGAGAAACGGGAAAAAGCTGAGAACGAACCCCCCTGGCGCTCGCTCGCTGTAAGTTGTACGCTTGACGAAGTGGTTCTGTAACGACACTGTCTTCCATATTTTGAAGAGG
>SMGT01015426.1:230374-243293 GCA_004794575.1 Lanistes nyassanus | reverse complement strand
GAGCACACTAGCACAATCTCTGCTGCATGCACCACATGACGAAAAGGGCGATTACTCACCATGCCAGCTTACCTTGAGGTGAGATTTCTCACCCTTCCGGCCCAGGCCCAGAACTTTACTTGCCGCGTAATTCTGGAGGTGAGTCGGCTAGGTGACGTCATAGCAACGTCACGCCCCCCCCCCCACACTTTTTGTGTTAAATCGCCTCCCATTACCACAACTTGACCTCTTTGGTTTTCATACGCCTTCTGTCTGTTGTTTTGAAATGCAGGTGGATGGACGGGCAAAGAAGAATGAAATCTCTGGAAAAGACACTTTCACAGGGTTTAGAGTGATGTTCTACAACACTGCCTAGCACTAAAGGGTGTGAAAATATGCGCTAATAAAGTTCCTGCGGTATTTCTTTTCATCCGCTTTTAGTCTTTTTTTCTCGAACGTACGTTTTCCTTTCTCTGACCTAAATCTTTCTAACCCATGGATGAACAGTTGAGGTGTAGTGGGGTCAGGAGCTGCGCCAAGCGTGGCTTTGAAAATCACTAGCTGCTGCTTTGCTTTAAGGCTTTGGAATTTTGTTACACTGGAAGTTCAGGAGACAAGCGCTGGAATAGCCCAGGCCATTTCGTGTATCCGTGGGTGTTTGGGTGCATTCAGTGCCCGAGGCAGCATGGAATTTTAGTTTTTGATATATGTTATCAAGTTATCGAATTTTGCCATGTACAGGTCATTGTCCTCTTTCGCGCTCCTGTCTCTTCCTTTCTAGGTAAACTTACAATTTGTGAAACAGCAGCAATACTACAAAGTCAGGGCTTAAAACTATAAAACCAAATAGTGAGGTATCAAATGATCTGAAGTAATTAGGTGACGTCAGTTTAATAGCTCCAGTATATATATATAGGATAGAGGACTGAGTGATGCTGTCTGGAACAGCGAGTTTCTTTGGAGGTGATTTTTGTTTAATGTTCTGGACGGTTTTTTGAGAAGGGTTAAAACAGCTGGGTGCATGAAATTCTTTTTCCCGGTGCATGCCATGACTGCAAAGGAAAAGCGGATGTCAGACTGGTTAGAGCTATGCCTTCCGACCCCGAAGGCGCTGCATGATGGTTCGATATCCGTGTACCACAGCACATTTCCCTTAGCTCACCTAGCATGGCATTGGTATCTAACCCGTACGTAAGGGAAGGTAATGCAGCGAGGGAGAACAGATGGGCACCGCCCGGACCTGCCCCCCCCCCCAAAAAAAAAAAAGAAAGTAAGGAAAAAATGAAAAAAAGAAAGTGAAGGACCGAATCGATCCAAGGAGCGTTTCCTGTAACTGACATTCTGGCAAAGCCTCCCCCTCCCCCACCCCCACCTTAGCCTTTTATTCGGAGAGGGTACATGTCTCGCATTTACCAATGGTGATATGCCCCGGGCCCGACAGAGAACGAAATCAAATTATGCGTCTTAAGTTGCCTGAAGTCTCTTTTATCTTGCAATAGCATTCTCTGCTCGTGACAATAGCCAGCAACAGAAAGCCCATTACCAGTACATAAAGGATCCTAAAACTTATTTTGTGTGATTGCTTCACATTATTTTATCTTCTGTTTCTTACTCCATTTTATTAGTCATGAAAGCAAATGGTCGACTTCGTCACTGTATTCGGCACTGAAACATGCGAAGAAAACAAAGGTTTGTCGCGCGAATGCCGAATTTTCGTCGTTTGTGAACCCTATACAGTGGCACGCATTGGGAAACAACGTTCGTTTGCATGCACGATGAACGTTCGCTGCCTGTTGGCGCACGCGCAGATTTCAAGGCATTGGTAATAAAAGACGAAACAACAGCCACGCAACTTCTTCACTTTTCTTAGTTCCGATGACATGCTATAGCCACAGGAATTCTTCGCCTGTCTGTTTCAGTTCTGATGACACACGTCGGTGATATGAACTTCGTGACGACACTCAACACGTGACCTGCAAGAAATGCGACTATCGCTTTTTCCAGTCGTTCACTTCCTTCTCGCCTCCCTGTCGTGGATGACGTCATCTGGTAAGGGCTAAAATAACTCTCAAGTTACTGCCCACAGTTCTTAGCGCAAGTTTTCAGTTACTTCTCACAGTTCTTAGCACAAGTTTAAAGTTACTGCTCACAGTTATTAGCGCAAGTTTAAAGTTACTTCTCACAGTTCTTAGCGCAAGTTTAAAGTTACTGCCCACAGTTCTTAGCGCAAGTTTAAAGTTACTTCTCACAGTTCTTAGCGCAAGTTTAAAGTTACTGCTCACAGTTATTAGCGCAAGTTTAAAATTACTGCCCACATTTCTTAGTGCAATTTTAAAGGTACTGTCACAGTTCCACAGTTTTTAGCGTAAGTTTTAAGTTACTCCCCACAGTTCTTAGTCCCAGTTTATGTAAACACGCAGAAGTAATTTACTGCTGTAGTTTGTTAGTAAGTGATCGCCATGTCTCTTACGATTTCTGAGTTCAGTTTGTAGAAGTACTTTGCTTATTTGTTTGTTTCCTTAGAGGAAGAGATAAAATACTACACATGTTCATCCCCAGCCTGTTTTTAATCCCTACGCAGCAGCCATCCTAAGACCCATTGCCTGTGTCACATTCTATCCCTGCTGTAGAGAACGATTTGACAACGCTTCCCTTTTAAGGAAATGGAAGAAACTGTCTTCTGCCTGGGCTAAGAAGCGAGTTTTGTGAAGAACGCCGTTGTAGTGATCTTCTAACCGTGACAGGATGTGCCATCGTTTGGCCAGTCACACGGTTCTAATCAAACGTTTCGTTGAGGTCATAACCGGCAGCGGGCCTACAGTGTGCCCGTACAAAGCAATAAAAGGCAGGCAGGAAACAACTAGTAAAGGCCGGAGCGAAATGGCAGGGGACCAGCCTTCACACCCGCGAAGCCCCTATTCACTTTCTGTCTGCAAGTTATTCCCCCACCCCATCCCAACACACCCTAGTCATCCTTTTGCCGCCCCTTCCTCCCCTGCTCCCATCATTCCTGAGTTTTCGCTGTCTGCCAGAAGGAAGTTCTGGTCGGCAGAAGTTGAGTTTCTTTTTAATCGACGATGATCTGGATTTTTTGTTACTTGTCTTTCATTACTTTAGCGTATTATGTATATCATGCAGCCCCTAGCGGAGGTCCTAGTCCCTATTCTACTGAGATGGCTAAGTCCTGGCCAGTCACCGGCTCCATTCTCTGTACGTTCGGGTTGGATTACATCCGTTCGTAAATACGTAACCTTTGTGGTGAATTTCACAGAACAAATGTGGCTTAAGGAAGATTTTATCTATGGTAAAGGTGAAATGAACGTTCCTGGGTTGGGTTGCGTCAGCGTTCGGATTTTGCACGGTCATAAGAGCGGTCGTAAGGCACATTCACCCTGTGTATTTTACGTGCACCTTTACGTATGAACAGGAAATAAAAACGCTCATGCAAGGTAGTCCTGCAGCCTAACTCCAAAACGTTTATCTGGTGTCGTGCGTTCGTAGCGTGTGCGATGGCTGGGGGGACATTCAGACAGACAGGTCGACAAAATCCGATCACAGTAGTGGTTTGAAAAATCCAACAACAAGCCACCAAACAACACAAAGAAATTCCAGTAGTCTGCAACGGAACTGTTATTCGTTTTTATCAAAGCAGGATCAAAATTTATTTCTGCACAAACTCGTGTTTATTTATTTTTGTGTACAGTTGCGAAACTCAGGAAAACGTTGTAGGGTGGTCCATGTGGATTAAAATAAGATGACATCTTTGGTGCAGACACTTTTCTTTAATACCTTTCGTCATACGCATCTTTCAAATGAGTTGCCTGCGCTTCAGCCAGCATCCTTAACCAAAACTGCGTGCAAACATGCATGGCTTGTTGGAAAGCGAGTCAGAACATCCGTAAGTGTAGCATTCTGAGCGATCGGCGACTTTAACAGAAAGTGTTGGGCAGCACGCTTAGAAAAAGTGAGAACAAAGGAACTAAACCAAGCTAAAATTAACAAAAACAAAGTCAATGTTAATGTCAACATCTGTTTGTGTTGTCCTGATGAAAGGGGTAATGCCCCGAAACGTTGACTCTGTTTTTGTTAATTTTAGCTTGGTTTAGTTCCTTTGTTGTCACCTTATGTTTTATTCCAGTGGGCAGTCACGTGTTTCTTTTTAACGTGTAAGATTTTTTTATGGCGATTTTTACAGGACTGGATCTTTGTGTCTGTGTAATCGTTACGTTACTATACCCACGTTATATGGAACCAAAACTTCCTCCTGCTCTCCTTTCGCTCTCTCCTTTGTTCATCCCCATCCTCTCCATCTCTTTCTCTCTTTCTCCATCTCTCTCTCTAGCGCGCGCGCTCGCACGCTTGTACGAATGTTTTTTGACAGCTGCAGATTGTCTTCTCTGTGTCCTGATCTTACCGCTGACTTTCGTGACACGCGTCTACCCTGATCTTATCTCTAAACGTATCCCCAGAACTAACCTTTGACTGGGTTACATGGGTGCTGGCATCTGTTCCATAGCTCCAGAAACCCATGGACCATGGATATCAGAGGACGATGGAGTCTTACGTATATTTTTACATATTAAAAAAAGACACAAACAACGTCTTTGTCCTATTCAGTCGTAAGCGAGGTCTTAAACCCTGTTTACTTTGTGTATATACATTTTTGGCTGTTTTATTGATCAATGTCCAGTCGAAACTAGGTGCATATCCAGGCGTTGTTGCTCGAGACAAGTTCGCATGGTGTCGCAACACAGACTTCCAGACCCATCCAGTCACATTCTGTCCGTCATTTGCAGAGGCAGAAAGCAGTAAGTCCATCTCTGACCAAAAATTAGATTTTTGTTCCAACAGGCACATCGATCAAAGCTCTATTTTATGACCAAAAAAATCAAGTGTCTGGCTTTCTTAGACTACGAGATAACGAAATATTACTGGACTTACTGTTGTCTGCCGCCAGTCAACGTGCTTGTCAGCAGACACCAAGAAGAAAGCAATCCAAAAGCAATTCACGTTCACCTATGTTAAAATATTTGACAAACGCTGCTCAGCTCCGCGCACAGCAGCTACAAATATAACGGGTAGATTCTAAATCTAATGACCGGACTTGGTTTCCTTCTCATGTTAGATCTAACAACGGATATTTAAAAAAGCTGGAAAATCAACGTTCTTTTCCCAGCTGGATCTAAAAATAGATAATCAGAAAAACGCAGGCGGATCACAGCAAGCTCTCATTTTAACGCCTTTGTTTGGACACGTATCATATTTTCCACAAAAATCTGCCTTTCACAATACTCTTTTATCCCTGCTATTTCGTTCGACAGTAGAAACTTTTAAAAATCTTGCAGTTTCCAATGAACACAAGAAACGCGTTTTTTTTTCTCAAAACATATTTCAGTGGACTTACCGCTTTCTGTCAGATGACGGCAGCATTGTACTGACACCGGGCCAACCAGTCCTAGTACTGTTCCCTGTAGTGCCAGGCGTCTGGCAGGACAGCTACTAGGTTGCCAGTTTTTAGTTCTGACTCGACCCCATCGGAACCAGACTCTTAACCACTAGACCAGTGATGCCCATCCTACGGGCCGCGGGCCACAACCGGCCAGGGACTTTTACCTGTCCGGCCTGTCACATAAGTTGCATTTCTTTATCACAAAACATGTCGAAACAAGGTTTCACAAGTTGGAAAAGCCAAAGCATCCTGCCCTACGATTCTTCACATTCACAGGAGCGGAGCCAACAACAACAACAACAACAACAAAAGAGGGGAATTTATTTGGGGGTTTGGGGTCCAGAATTCTTTGAGCAAGACGCTGTATTTTGGCTTCTTGTCGGCAATTACAAATGGCCAGGCTACAATCGACAGTCGACTGCCACTCAGGTGTATAATGATTTTTATCATTTTCTTGCCCCCACCCCCTTCAAGAGAACCATGACCTGCCATGTGTACATCTGCGGGGTTGGGCTAAAATAAACTGGTCAGTTTTTATTTCCGGGATGGGCAGACGAATGACGGGAAGTGACGGGAAGTGACGAGAAGAGGGAAGGTTCTCCCCTGTTCCATGCTATCATGCTGTTTCTGGGCATTTCAGTGCTTTAGTTAACAAAAGTCGCAAACTTCAGACTCGCCGATCTAATCGCATTCCGTTTCCCCGTCTTCTTACTCGCACCCTGGACTTCTCTCTGTTGTTTGCTGACGTCAGCGTGTTTACTACGCTCGTTCTTCTGCTGCGTTAACCCTTGAGCTTCTGTCCCCTTTTCACCACATCGCGTAAGATGCTAGCTCTGATTGCGTGCGTCTCATCAGACACACTTTATGTAACGAAGGGTCAGCTGTCTGTAAATGCTTGCCGCCGTCAAGCGGAAACTTTTCACACACCGTCGCCTCATTCGCTTTCAGAGAAACAAGACTGCTGGCTCCGCGCTGCGGACATGGGCAAAGCATCCTGATATACGACTGCGTATTAATCGCGTTTATGAGACTTTTTATGGGGACTTCTTTTTAGACCCCTGTTGTCTGACCTGACAGCAAGCATTAATTTCCAACTGCAGACGATACCCTACATAATCTTTATCGTTTCTGATACGGACAGCTTTCGGCAGACGTATTATGTTCATAATGCACTCCTTTTACTGCGCAATGATTGATCGCAGTGCTTCGCCTGCTCTTTGTCGCTTTTATTTCTGTTTCGTCCTTTTTCTTACTTTTCCCTAGGCTGTAAAGTGTTTTTATTTTCTTGAGTTCTCCCTCTATTCTTATCAGATTTATGTTAGTTCTTGTTTCGACTCTCTTTTCTCTGGTGCTTTTGTGAGCAACACTTCTCTGTTGCGATCGTTGGCCAGCCGCATTGAGACGATACTGGGTTTGAGTCCAGGGTAAACTGTGGTAGGAAAACGGACAGGGGAAACATGCCCTTTAAAGCATGTTCCGGTATTGTTGTCAGTGTTGTTTTTAACTAGTGTAGCTGCTCTGACATAGCACGCAACTTTTAGATGAGATCTAATTTATATTCAAGCTACAATTCTGATAAAATAAAGTGCCTCCTTAACAAGCTGTCTCTCACAAGTGGCTCGTGCAAGAAAAGGTTATGGTGATATTAACGTAAACATATGAATCAGGTTACCTTTGACATCTGAAATAGACATTCAACGATAAGATCTTAGTTCAGGACCTTTAGTCAGATAGGTCTTACTTTTTAGTGCGGAATCAGCTGCAAGAAATTTTCCTCCCGAAAGTATCGCGAATTCCTGATTAAATCACCATGGCAACAAACTTCCCTTACTTAGCTGCCCATCTGGTTGGAGTAATTCTAGGTCCTAGCTCACTACCATCATGCGGCTGTAGAAGAACATTCTGCAAGTTTTGTTTCCTCCTAATATCGTTCGCGTTATAGCTGCTCCTGTTGATCTAAATGCTGCTACTGTTAATAAGGTGGTAGGACGGAGTTTGCTTGACCTAATCTTATCTCAGTTTTTAGACGTGTGAATGAGACTCCACTTTCACTTATTTATCACTTTTTGCTTGTCAGCTGCAGGCCATTAGCTGGTGCAATGTCACCGATGAATTCAGTCTGTTCTTTTGAATTTCCTGGTTTCCTAAATGTGTCACTGCACCACGAAACCAGTCTTAAGTCGGAAAGGCCAGTTTGTAGCTACAAGCAGAAATAAGTCGTTGGGGCCGATCTAGTCCAAATTCACTGGGGGTTTTTTTTGCACAAAAGCATTCTTAAGACGGTAAATTATCATATAGATGCAAAACTTTTTCCTCAAATATAGCTATAATTGGGTGAAAATTGAGCATTTGTGTGCTAAGGAAATGGGTACAGTACTGCATGCTGAAACTTTGGAGCCCGTTTTCTCAAAATGTCCGCCGCCCATTTTCTGACCTTCAACAGGCCATCACTCTCTTATTAATAACCTTAGACAGTGGTTCGTATATCAAAATGATCAGGAAACACTATAGATTTCAAAAATGTATTTGACTCAAAACACCCAATTTCGAACTTTAGACTGGTTTCGTAGTGCAGTGACACAAATTCTAGTAGATTCCCACCCCCCTCCTGTAAGTGGCGCCAAATACGGCAAGGTGAAAATGATTTCTGGTTGGGATAATTCTCCCAACTGCCGCTTCCCGCCGACTATCGTCTTGGTCCATTCGTTCTTCCTCCGTCAGTCCGTTCTATCTCTCCCTCTCTCACCTCTGCCCCTCCGCCAGAAACGCACTGAATTTTCCTTTCTTAAACACGCTCGTTTAAGCACACGCAAGCAGGCAAACAAGCACGCACGCGCAAACACCTATACACGCTCTCGCATTCTGACAGAGAGAAGGGATCTCTTCAGTCGGATAGAAAACTAGCTTCCCTCCTAGAGAGCGCCATGCTGCAGGGAGCTAACTAGCCTTACCGCTAAGGCATGTCGCTAGCTGCACTCCTCTTGTTTATTCAGGGGCGGTTTCACTCATCCATGCCTGCGAGTGGGCCCGAAGGGGTAGGTGGGGGGAATATATTAACATACCTGCGTTTGTGTCTTGCTGCTCAAAAGGTAGCATGGTTAGTAACAGGTGCGCGTGCAGCTATCCATCACTGAGCAGTCAGCTGTGGTGCCGCGTCACCCGCCAGCCTCAAACAGCGGCGGGGATAAAAAGTAATCGCACATGGGGTGCGCTATTCCGCCTTGGGACAGTTTTAGAATGATATCTGCCATTTCTTTTACCTGCATGCTTTCCTACATTTACGTATATATGTCTGCCCGCCTGCCTGCCTGCCTGCCTGCCTGTCTAGAGTATTTTTCCCCTTCCTCAGTCATTATTCTCTACAAGTTACTATTCCCTTTCTCAATCATTATTCTCAACAAGTTACTTTCCCTTTTTTTTACAAAATTTTAAGGTTAATGTATTGTTTTCCTCTTTTTTAAAGCTGCGTTCGTCACAAACTACATTCAGTATATCCTCACTTTTCTTCTTCTCCCCTCCCCACCCTATAAATATCGTTACAGTTGCTTCCCACTGTTTATAATTGCGAAGTTCATCTCAATTTTTGCATTCGAACCCTTTGACTGTGACGAGGCCTCGGTTTATCTAGTGTATTGATCCTCGGTTTAACATCTGGTTAGCTCAGTTGGTAGAGCTGCGGACTAGCAGATGGAAGGTTGCTGGTTCGAATGTTCGTGTGGCCAAGGATTATTTCCTGGAGTTAAACATCGTGCAAACTCTATTCGGCCATCTCCCCGCACATTAAACTGCCTGTCCGCACTGACCATCTTACTGCAGCCATCAGTCTGGTGGTTCTTTCAGTGCAAAAGTTTAGTAATAGGACCCCATCCCCAATAGTGCGAAATCACCGTTAGGTGGAAGCACTGTCCCTCTAAATAACCACCACCACTTTAACATCTGGTTTTTCCGTCACTTCTCATTTCTGAACCGTCTTGCGTAGCACAGATTTTTTTTCTTACCTACCTTTCATCTTTCTTCCATTTTTCCTTCTTTTGTTTCTTTGTTGTTTTTTTAAACTGATTACTCAACGCTTCATTCGTTCCTCTCAGAATACCAGATGAATACAGTTTCTCTGTCCTGAGACTGAAAAAAAGTTCAAGTTAAGTTTTAAAACTTTCAGTATGCGGTTTCAATCAATAAAATTGGTAAGAAGGCAAATGCAAGAATTGAACCTTTCAGATTTTGTTGCAGATTTCCGGGAGAGGAAAAATTAATCCAAGCACGTCTAGATCGCTTCTTCCTGTTGTGTTCGTCCTGTTTGAGTAAAAATATTCCATATTATTATTCCTATTTTTAGGTTTTGGGCTTCCCCACACCATCACGACTCCTTTCTCTCAGTGACTTTTATGTAAAGGGTTCACCACCAAATCCTTCAACAATATTTTTATTTGGAGAAAAAACACGACTCCTTTTGATAGCACATCTGAATTATTTCAAGGTGAATAAAGGTTCGTTTTAATGATTTAGTTATTTTACTTATTTACCTACTGTGCAGTAGACAGCGGTCCCTCTGAGGTTTTGACTTTAGAGCCAGACTAAACTTCCTCCTTACCTTCATTTTGGAAAAGTGTCCACCATGCTTCTGAAACTCTGATGTGGAGCTGTTCTGACTATAATATTCTGATGTTGCTCCAGTCCTGCGATACCTTTGTTCTGAATTTTTCCCAGTAGAAAGAAGAGGGTCAATGCTAAAGAGGGAGAGAGATAAACAAAGGGATAAATTTCAGAGGAAGTCTTGTTAAGGAGACAGAGGACGAAAAGCTAATGGAATCATGACTCAGACCAAAAGACGCCTCACCTAACTGGGCGGGAGAGGGGTAGTTAGAGGGGGATAGTCTGAACAAATAATAAAGGTATGCTGTTGACGAGGGGAGATAACTGTCAGGATGACGGAACTGTACATGTGTTCAGAACCCGCTGCAGCTTTTACCAGCGGTCTGTCAAGGAGGCAAGCGTGTGCAGTTTCAGTCTCCACTGTGCGAAAACATGCATTCGCTCACATTTTTGCCCAGTGCTTCTAAAACGACTGCTGCTTGCGCTCACAAAAGAGCGTTTTTCCTTGACGGTATAATCAAATCAAGTGGTCGGCAGACGACTTGGAAGTGGTGTGACCCTTCCCTTGCGCAAAGTGACTCCAGACTGTAGCCAGTTCTTGCAAGCGAATGAAAAGGGCTAACAGAAGCGTCTTTAAGGTCCTTTTGTCGAGCACGACTAGGCTTGTGTGGCAGACATTGTTTGCTTGTTTGTTTGATGTTTTGCGCGCGTCAGCAGCTGTAAGGTCTGCCGTGGCGAGCGGCCAGGTCTGTAATCAAACGCCATCCGGGGGAAGAAAGAACTCTACATTGCGATTTTTTTTCGTAAACATGAAACAGCGCAATCCTTGCGGCTTGTAACGAGAGTCTTTGTCGAGAGAAATTTCAGCCGTCTACTTCTGTTCCTCATCAACAGGGATGTAAAGGTCGCCTACCCGTGAAGTTCGTTCTTCCGATCGGAGTAACAAGGTGGCGTTCGGTTGTTAGTGAAGAGGATAGCACATTAAGGGTGATGATACCCGAGCAGTGAGGCGCTGTCGGCCGTGGGGGAGAGGAGCAGAAGACATAACCTTTTGTATTGTCACTCTTTGGTTCATCACCAGACTCTAATCCCAATATATGGAGGCGTAACTCCCATCCATTTGCGAAACAGAAGCTTCCAACATCGATATTTCAGTGCATGCTCAAGGAAGAGGTTAAGAACTTTGGCCTCGTGTCAGTACGTTAACAAGGAAATCCTAAAACATGAGTTTGTGCCCAGGGATTCTGTTGAAATGTAAATTCACAGCTCTGAGGCAATGGTAATTGGCACACTGTCCTATTTTTGTTATCTGCACCTGGAGGCGTCTGCATGTACATGTTACACAATGGTGCCCCGGTCACGGTTCTGACCTCTTTCTGCTGAAACGTTTTCTGCAAAGCAAGCATGCACAAGTCTCGCCATTAGTATAAAACCAATTTCAATAAGCCTACATTCCAAGATGAACTGAGAACCGCTGCGGCTCTGCCGACTTCACACTGGGGGCGATGGGGGATGTGTTTTTCCTCAGCTATTAATCATCTTTGTAGTCAGCTGCCGAGTGGCGTCCCCTTTCTTGACAGAAGCTGTGCTGCGTTTATTACAAAAAGGGGTTGCCACAGAGCATTCAGTGCACAAGCGTGTCTCCTGCTGAGAAAGTAATACGTCTAGGTCCCCCCCCCCCCATTATTGTTATTTTGTCATTCCAACGACTTTTGTAATCGGGTCAGAAGTCTGCCAGTTTGACAGCTTCCGCATAACTTTAAAGTGAAGCATTCACTGCCAGTTCTTATGTTAACTTTATTGGACTTTGAATAGAGTTCAGCGAAGAGATATCGAGAGATGTCTGGGACCCTAACATAATAAAATGTTAAAGAGTTATTTACATTGGAAAAATCTCATTAATTCCAAAACAAAAGAGAATACGGATACTTTATATAAGATTAGCCGCTCAGAATTGTGTTTGTCTAAGGAGTCATAATATCTTCTGTGGATAGATAATTCAAAGGCTAGAGGCAAAAACCGTATACCGTATGAGGAGCTGATGTTGAATATTTGGCTGATTTGGCAAAGTTAAGAACAGGGTAACAGAAATACCAAACGCAGTCAACGCACTAATATTAAATGTTTTTAGTGTGAAGTACATGCGTGTGATTTCCAAGCCTTGATATTATTACATGCGAATATGGCTTTGCTGACGTTTGAAGCAGTTTTAATAACCCTCCTGTGTGCGATACAGTTTTTTTCTCTCGCTCTACTAGCGGCCCCATTATGTCCTAAGGTTTCACACAGGTGGGCTGTTCTTTTAAGGGACTTAATTCAAACCACGCTCTGGACTTGAACATCAAAGCCACCCAAGTCCGGGCTTCACTTTGCGAGCGATAACCTGTTGATAGCACGCTGTTACAGTGGATTAGCATGCGCATCCGGAACCATCCTTGGGGTTGTCGGTGATACGTAATGTTTCCACGAGCCCCTTAGCAACAGTTTGAGAAGCTAGTAATTTTAGAGTTATCCAGCTGCCTGTCCTTCTTTCTTTCTCCTCATCCTCCCCTCCATCTATTTTCCCTTCTTCCTATTTTTTCTCGTCTCTGTGTGTGTGTGTGTCTCCCCCTCCTCCTTTTATCCTCTTCTGTCTTTCCCTTCCTGTCCTCTCTCTTTCTCTTCCTCCCTCCATTCTCTCCCTGCATGTCGTCTCGTGTCTCCTATTATCTCCTGCTGTTCCTCTCCTTTATCTCTCCTTCCGTCACCTTCTCTCTCCCTTTTCTGTGTTCTCCCCTTTCCCGCTTAAATCTTCCCCCCCCCCTTCTTCTTCTTCCTTCACTCCTCCAGTTCGTCACATTTTCAACGATGTAGTCTTTCTCTTTGATTTTGGGTCCCTTTTTTGTCCTTTGTCCCTCC
>SMGT01015426.1:146408-230302 GCA_004794575.1 Lanistes nyassanus | reverse complement strand
CGTTAAACTCCTGTGTAACTGGCGTTCCGTCTGTTATGCTGACAGTAAAGGGGGAAGAACTTCAGCAGCACCTCCAACTGCCTCAAGAAGATATGAACCTTCAGCGGGAGGATGACCCCTACCTGCCAGCCTTCCTGCCTACCCCCAGCAGCGTCACTTTTCTGTCCGGCGAGGAGGCGGTATTACAGTGCGCCATCGAAAACAGAGGCACACGCACTGTGAGTTACCTCCCGTGGTTTTCAATGTCTATGTACATATATGCTGATTTTGGTATACTAACGCTAAAATGGCATGCCTCATCTGTTCAGAATTTTTCTTCTTTTGTTTTTAAAGCAACGCGGAGCGAACGAACGAACGAGCGAAAGAAAGAACGAACCAACGAACCAACGAACGAAACTGGCAGAAAGAAGCCGTTAATTCCTTGAGTTCGGGGTCTGTTAGGACAAAAGAAGAACATGATGGAAAGTTATAAGAAAAATCCCTGCACCTAAATGATACTGCAGATGAACAAAAATATTTACTGAACATGCTGCAGTAATACACGAATAATTGCAGATATTCAGAATGTATTGTAATAATTTAGTATTTTAACTATTTAACAGTAGTACAGTTTGTATTATGTCTTCGTATATTTTTATGGGCACTCCATCTTTCTGTGGGGTGTACTCTGTGAAAACGCATCGCTTTGTCCTACTGTGTTGATAACTTGCTGTAACTATTCTGTTCTCATATTGACTGCGAATTGAGTTTTTCTGATATACTGATTTGTGACTGGTCTCCTTGAAATGGGCCAAACGCCTGTTCAATTAAAAGTTCAAGTTCTATTGTAATAAAAAGCATTAAGCAGCACATATTTGCACTGAACGCCCCTTGGCAAGTACACAAATATGTAACCACAGAAAAAGATTCAATGACAGAACACAGACACACATAGAACACTTTTCCGTGTAGTGTTTCCAGAATACCAATCCACAGCCAAAGACAGCGTCTCCGTCCTCGCGCTAAATAACCAACATAAGCTCAAGCCAATCCAGAAAATGAGATATTCTAATGATTTCTGTAGGCTAGGGAGCAGCTTCAATGATCGTACTTTATCTGTTATCATAGTAAAGCTTTAAGTACTGTGCAGACGAAGGGTCAGGGTGAAGGTCAGTAGGCTGGGAACGCTCCGCGCCAAGTCACGTCGTTGGGTCCGGATTGATCTTACCGTACAAGCCGGTTGTCGGGAAGCTGAACAGGGTATTGACGTACGCTCTACGAGGGATCAGGATTTGCAGTGATGGAATTTCTTGTCTCCTTTTGACTCGTGTTGACCATCGTCTTCTGGTGCTGGTCATTTTTCTGTTGGTCTGATAGCCGCTCGTGCTGTGTCCGATGTGGAATCAAAATTTGCCACAGATTTGCCACCATGAAGATGTGGACGACGGCAGACGCGGCGTGCATGAGAGTTCGTATCTCGTGTTCATACGTAACGCCGCACGGTGGGAACGTGTCCAGCGACTGCTATTATGACCGGAAGGGCAGATATGAGCGCTCATGCAAACCCAACCCTGGCTGCCAGGCGGGTTAAGACCTGCGGCCTGTTGAGCGTGGCAGACTTGAGATTGGAAAGATCTGCGTCTGTTTGTTTGCGGATTGGAAGCAGCGCCGTTTTGTCAATACTGCCGATCCGGTCTGGGTGGACGAAGACATTCAGTCCCAGTGGGCCCAACTTGCTGTGCGTAAATAGACGGAGAGTGCGGTCTGTCCACACGCAGGAAGTGTTTCCGTCCTAATGACGACAAGAAGGAGTGCCGTCTGTCCACACCTCAGATGCGATGGTGCCTGTGCTGAAAGCGGGACGTGGGCACTGAACCATCCTGCGTCTGTTGACGTGGCAGCGAGATAGTGCCGTCGCTTCGTCAACAGAGTTCGGATGTCTTAGTTCTGAGTACGGCTGGCGGTGCCCGCCATCGTGTTTCGTTACTGAGAACAGCAACTGCATCTCTCTCGGTGTCACTGGATGACATCGTAATGAGAGCAAACTGTGCGGCTTTGTCGAGGTTCTTAGCACACACCTTTCGTTTGTGTAACGTTTCTCTCTTTATTTCTTCTGGTTTGGTTGTTTTTAGAATGTTTGCGGATTTTTGCTTATTTTCGCGTTCGATTTGTTTGGGCTTTGAATTGTTCCAGTTGCTGGAGAGTGACAATGGCGTGTATATACACACACACGACCGATATTCGCCGTAACGGAAACCCCATAATCTTTGTACTGCCTTTGTGGGAACAACTGCGGCAAACCGTTTTCCTGTTGTGACGAGCACTTGTGCAAACTGGCGATGGAAATGAATCTTTTACTGTCTAAGCAAACTAGGAAGTGGAGGGATAACTGCATTATCTGGTCCATAGTACATGTTTATATGACACACATTAACTGAGAATCAATTTTTTAATGTTTCGGTTGGCCGAAAAGAAAAAAACTTTCATCGTATTATGAGGACCTTTTGACCTTCTGCCCATGAGCAGCTACAAATAAAGAAACCACTAACAAACAAAGAAAAAAGACAAAAGACAAAATTGTACGTGACTAGCGAGGAATTCTGTGTGAACGTAACATTTCCTTGACTGCACGCCTTTAATGCAGTCACACTATTTGGCACGTGCCGTGGCGTGAGGAAGTCACTACAGTAGCCTGTTACATGTCCTTGACTGCACGCCTTTAATGCAGTCACACTATTTGGCACGTGCCGTGGCGTGAGGAAGTCGCTACAGTAGCCTGTAACATTTCCTTGACTGCACGCCTTTAATGCAGTCACACTATTTGGCACGTGCCGTGGCGTGAGGAAGTCACTACAGTAGCCTGTTACATGTCCTTGACTGCAGCATTGCCTTATTAGGTTATACAGGAAGAAACATACTTGGGCGGCGACCTTCCTTTACTGCGATATGTCATGTCGTACAAGAAGCTTGGTGAATTAAAGAGGCCCAGACGAAATGCCGTGCGCTCAGGAGAAGTGATTTTTATTGATCAGCGATCAGCAGGTGCACGTTCTCTGTTTCTGGCGCTACTACCACATCGAACGAAAAGAAAATAAAAGAAAATCATCGTGTGGTGCTTTTGTGTTGCCGCAATGTTCGTTTCACTACCATTGCACCCGAGGTTTTTACAGAGCAGATGGGACAAACTTTGTTTTCGCTTTAGCAAGATTATGTCTATTCTTATAGGGCAAACTTGCAGCGACAGAACACTTGAAATTTCATTTAGTTAAATATCATTCACAAGCTTTACTTAGTGCAGTCACTACCTGACCCTTCGGCTGGTGGGCCTTACTTGGTGTCTACAAGGTCTAGCGGTACTACAAGGAAAAAAGTCGCCGTTTTCTGGAAAAGCAGGCAGTCGGCGCTATGAGTACCTCATCTGAACTTCAGTCAGTGTGCTAACAATTAATCAGTTCTCCCGAAACGCCTTCGTCAGAAATGGCATGAAAATATGTAGTAATGGTGGGAAGTGTTAAGCACTTGCCATCAGCCTTGCCTTAGCTAGCCCAGGCTCCTTGGCCGGCGTTGAGCCCTGACTGTGAGGTTCTCAGCTGGGGAGTGGTATCAAGTCTCAACTGAAAAATATTCTTGAAGTTAAAAGTGTCAAGTTGACAAATTCCAGATGCTTGGGGCCCGTACAAAGGAGTTAATTTTGAAGATTAAACTAAACGTGTGCCGTCTGTTTGGACGAGGGCTGGATTGCATGTCTTCGTATCTCCTGTCCATACGCATAGGCACTCGTAAAACACGGAAGGAACGAGCCTTATGACCAGGTTTCTGACCAAAAGTGCAGATGCGATTGCTTAAGGAGGCCAATCCAGAACTTTTTTTAAAAAATGCATTTTGATGTTGGATTGTTATGTACTATGTCTGTACACTGTATGTTGTACATTTTGATAGCTCTAACCACAACATATAAACACATCCCATCCTCTTGTTATTTTCCCTGGCTGTTAAACTGTTTCTTTTCTCGGAAATCGTACTTAAGAATTTACTGAAAGTAGTTTTGTTATGAAGTTAATTTATCCCATTGTCGCTTTTCTATGAATACTAGCTAATTTTTAGTCTTACATTTGGCACTGTGGTATCTTCAAGAGGATTCCCAGAAGTATGCTGAATAGGGAAGAGGACACACACACACACACGCACGCGCGCACGCGCACGCACACGCACACACACACAACACACAACCACACACACACTATATATATATATATCTTCCGGAAATGACGATGGTTTTGCGTGCGCAAGGTCCGTCTAATTCCTCTTCATTTAACGCAAGTTTTCGGGCTTTGTATGTTGTGCTGCTGTTTAGTGTAGAAAGGTATTTCACTGACTTTTAATAACTAAAACTAACTAAATAGCCGCAGATATTAAAAGAAATTTTCAATTCTGTCTCCGCTATAAGATATATGCAGCTTTAAACCTCATGACATTTCGGAATTGATTCCTTGTCTGGAGACTGTTACAATCACCTGCAGCTCCCGAACAGCGTACTCGATGAAAACTTAATCAGCTCTCGAATAGTTCAAGTTACCATGGCATCATGCAGAATTTAAACAGAGAAACAGAAAAATGCGAAAATTTAAACGATAAAGTTGACCTATTTCAGGCCATAGGGGAGTAGGGTGTGTGAAATCCCACTTTTCCGTGCCGCAGCATCTTGTGGGCTGTGCCTCACCTCTTCTTGGCTGTCCTACCCTGTGACCCATGGATCAGATACCCTTTCACAGCTGGGTGAACTGGGGGATGGGGGAAATGTGCTTCGACTCACGGGTATCGACTCGGCGCTTTCTTGTTTGGAGGCCTGCGCTCTAACCACCCTGCTATCCACTTTCCCAAAGCACGACACGACGGAAAAATCACAGCAACCAAAAAACACAAACGTCGGTAAACAAAATTGAAAACCTAGACCCAAAACATAGCAAATGTAACAACACGAAACTAAAAGATTAAAAGGGGTCGTGCCCTTTCGCAAATCAGAGCCTGATAGTACACCTGCGCAGTTTTTAACCCAAAGCAGAACGCGCTGTGTGTACAGGTGTCAAGTTCTTGTAGTCAGAGCTGAAGGGTATAATGACGAAAAAAAGAACTAGTGTTTTCTAGACTGATTTCAATATTTTAGACACTCTATAGGCTATAGACTAACAGCCATATTCTAGACACTCTACATGCTGTAGACTAATAGTATTTTAGACATTCTACAGCCTGTAGACTAATATTATTTTAGACACTCTATCGGCTGTAGACTATTAATAATATTTTAGACACTCAATAGCTGTAGACTAATAGTATTTTAGACACTCTGCAGGCTGTATACCAATAATAATAATAGTTTAGACACCCTATAGGGTGTAGACTAAGAGCAATATTCTAGACACTTTATATGCTGTAGACTAATAACAGTATTTTAGACAATTGGCTGTAGACCAATAATGATATTTAAACACTCTACGGGCTGTAGACTAATAGTATTTTAGACACTCTATAGGCTGTAGACTATTAACGATATTTTAGACGCTCAAAAACCCGAGGCTTTAGACTGATAACGTTGTTTTATACACACTGTAGGCTTTAGACTGATACCAATACTTTAGACACTGTGGGCTTTAGGCTGATAGCAATATTTAGACGCGTACTAGCATGGACACCATTATTTCCCACCACATTAGGGAAGGCAACATTCGGAACGGTTCTGTTTGCCTCTAAACGATTTTATTAAACATGGGCGGCCCTTTGAGTTATTCCATTCACTAGCGACAGCCCTCAAAACGATTCCATTTAGCACAGAAAGCCCTCAGTGCGATTCCACTTAGCATGGACAAAGTGTAGAGTCCTTGCCTCAAGCACCCCCTGTGCCCATCGGTCTCTGTAGCTTCCCTGCAAACGGCCTCCTCTTGGCATCAACAGACCTTGGTGGTGGGAGACAACATAATAAATTTATCCGTCGTTATCTGCTACACCATGCATTTCAGCTTTCCCGTCGTTTAGTTTTTTTGGAGATTTTTTTCTCGCCCTTTCCACGGGAACGATTTTAAGGTTTTTAAGGAAAACTGCCGTTAATGCTCTTTCAGGAATGCACGCGAGAGGCTTGAAGACGGAAATATTTAAGAGTGAGTTAGCAGATATGTGTGCGTGCGTGCGCGCGTGAGTCACTCAAAGGGCGGGGCGATAGCTGAAGTGGCTAGAGATCAGTTAGGCACAAGAAAAGCTACTTGTATTTTTTCGTATTCAGGCTCTTTGTAGTTAGTGGAATATTAGTGAATGGCGAAGAGTTGCGTTCCGCTAAAGACACTGAAAAACAGCATCTGTCAAACATCTTACTGAGAAGCCCAAGAAACTTAGAGGAGGGGTCGATCTAAAACAAAACTTCGTGTGTCGACTCTGAAATACCAGCGATGAAGCGCGACCAGCGCCGCTCGTTTTCAAGCGGACTAAGATGAAAACTCCCTGTTCCGAAACCCCTACACCTGGCGCTAACGCCCCGTCTCTCCCCACTTTTTCCGCCCCTCATGTACTGACAACCATTGGCCGCGTGCCCACGGAGCCTGTTAACAAAGTCTGATTGGCCTGTCCGACCTCGGGTGACCGCGATAGCTCTGTGAGTTGCCAGAAATACCTTTGGGGAGGGTTGCCTTTGCACTTTTGACGAGTGCGTAGATGGGGCTTTGGATGGCTTGACTGTGATGGTAAAGTAGGTGTCAAGCGGTTCTACTAAGTTAAATAGGAAAACCTCCATCTAATCAAACCATTTCTTGCTAAGGTTTTGTCTGATGTCGATTGAAAGGTAGCCTAATTCCTCGCGAAAAGGCAAGGCAGGTGGAGGTAAGCAGAGCTCGGAGACACCCCCCTCCCCAGCTGCATGCAGAGAAAGTACGTGTGGCGGACACGGGATCCGAACAAACGACCCTCTGTCGATGACAAATTGCGTTACTGCTATGCTACGGCCCGCCCCTACCAAAAAAATCCCCAACAAATGATCGATCGAACGAACGAACGAACGAATAAGACAACACTGGATTTGGGAAAGGAGAAGCGCGTATAGCTACGTATTTCATGCAGAACTTTTGTAAAGACATATGGAAACAATATGGATGTTTTCTTCACACATTTCTCACGTGCTCCTAATGCCTATTCAGCCACATGTGCCCTCTAAGCCACCTATGCATGACAAGTCGGGTGACTATTGCCAGTCGCCATATATATGAAAATTGTTCCTTTACTTTTTCGCACAGAGGGGAAAGGACACGAGACGCTTATTAAGGCTTCCTGTGCGCCTTTCCAGAAAAAAAGTTCTGTCGTTCGCTTAGCTCCGGGGACGGGTTTCAAGGGCATTCAAATTTCCCGGTAATACAAGGGTCAATGTGAAAGTTTGTAGAATCCAAACCTTTGACACTGTGACAAGGCAGATGGGCTCTCAGAGTCAATTCTTGAAGACTGTGTCCAACGGAATTTTCAAACTCCATGATGGAGCTTACGAATCATGACTTCCGAACCATGATTCCTTAGGATTTCAAAAAGTGACCGACTGCTATGAAACTTTGGCCATCACTTTTGGCAAAATTGCTCCATACATGGCCAGTGTGTAAAAATATTTCAGTGAATTCAAGCGAGCCGAGATGGACATACCAGTCACCGCTTGCCCAAAGTCTTCGAGGCTTGGTGCAGACTCCATCCAAACACAGTTCTTGGTAGACTGATGCTGATCACCACAATGCTCCACCCCACACTGCCTTTGCTAAATGAGAATTTTTACAGAGAAAGGAGAGCAACTGTTATCTCACCCACCGTATTGTACAGACCTCTCCCCCTGCAACTTTTCCTGTTCCCACTTGTCAAGAAGCAGCTATGTGCCATGTGGAACATGGTTTGAGAGTACCGAAGATGCCGTTCGAGCCTTCGTGAGGGCTATTGAGGGTATACGGGAAAAATCACGTGGTCTGAAGCCTGGACTAGCCCTCATGAGGGCTATTGGTTTTTAGGGTACAGGAAGTCATGTGGTCTAAAGCTTAGAGCAGCTGGTTCGAGAGGATTACCAAGGGGTTGACGCTCGTAGAGGTTTCTTCAAGAAACTGTAATAACTGGGCTGTCTGTATGTCTTTTGGTTTCCTGGATTCTACTGACTTTCAGACTGGCCATCTTACGCAAAGCTGCACGTTAAATACGCACGTGGCCAGAATGGCCGGAAAGCCAGATACGAACACTAACACAACCCAGCCCTGAGCCGAAAGATGACATTATAGTGGCGTCTGTCCAACCAACCAATGAATTAGTAATCTGTCAAGTTGATGAACAAAACCTGACAACGCGTCTTTAGTTGGAACTGAGAAAACAACTGCAGGTGGTGAAAAAGAGGCGATGAACAGACCAAACTGGATGCATCGGATGCACTTTGAACTGGCAGACCTATCAGGTTATGTATACCTTTGTGCTTTAAGCTGGCGCACATTGCAGTTCCACGGTAATTTGGAAGGAATGATACACTAGCGAAAAGCATTACCAGGCTGCTTTGTAAGGGCGCACATAGTAGCCCCACGGTAATTTAAAAGGATTGATACACTAGCGAAAAGGTATTACCAGCCTGATTGAAAAGACATTGATTTGCAGTGAGGAAAATGGAAACCATCTATTCGAAATTGACTTCGCCAGGTAACCGATGTTCGATCATTTGGTAACCAATTTCTTTGCTTCTGTTGTCTATGCTCGGTAATACCCTAGAGATTAGTTTGAGAAACAGTATTTTTGTTCTGTCCCCCCCCCCACCTCCTTTCCCTCTCTCGGTCCCTCTCTCTCCCTTTGTCTCTTCCTTTTTGCTCTGCTCTTTTTTCATCTCGTTCCCCGCTATCTCCACCTCTCTTCTTCTTTTGTACGTTTTGCTGTATGCGCGTGCTTGCATGCTTGCGCGTGGCGAAACTCTTTATCGCACAAAACCTTTTTAAATATGATTCTCAGTGTACTACTGCGGCTCGTCTGGAAGTCGTTGTAAACAATCACCAGCTTTGCCGGGTTCTATCATCAGTATCAAAAAGATAGCGCATCCTCGCTAAAATATTAAATCAAACCGCTCGTGTCACATAAATTTGAAAAAAAATGCGTTCTGCAATTTGACGTAGAAAGGATTTTTCTGTGGAGAGGGGCGCGAGAGACTATCCTTGCACTTGTGGAGAGAGTAACAAATGGGACGCAGGGTATAAACCAAGAAAGGCCGGCTTCTACCTTTTACGAAGCGATGATATCTGCGCGGGACCGCTCCGCGAAGAAATGGCACAAACTGTCATTAGTTTTCTTGCAGTCTGTGATCTGTATTGACACAGTCGTTGTGTACGACTCTCCCAACACCCTCCCCCACTCTCCCTGTCACCTCCTCTCCTACTGAATCTTTATTGTCTTTCCGTACCCCGTTTGTTTTCCCTCCCCCTCCCCTCTCTCTCTCTCTTTGCCTGCCCCTGCGCCTCTCTCGCATAGAACAACGAACAAGGTGTCAGGCAGAAGAAAACAACTCTTTCGATTTACTTCTAAGCGGGTTCTGTACAGCAACAAAGGATAGTAAGTGACTCCAAGAACAAAATGGTAGGAGGGTGCCAAGAAACATTTGTAAAGTTGTTTGGGACGATTTGGCGTAAGGAGGAGTTGGGGAGAAGGCGGCTGGTAAGAACTGTTCTCGCCAGACGGCCGGCGATTGCATAGTCAATATCTCATTCATCCTTTCCCTCAGCCCTTCTCTCCTTTTTCCCTTCGCCCTCTTTCCCTGCTCGGCTTTGTTGTTTGCCTGACTACGCGCCAAGAGAGCAGCCAAAGGGTTAACGACTCGAGATACAGCCCAACGCCTGTTACTCGCCCTGTGGATTCTATTTCCTTTGCCGCCTCTCTAATTTCTGCTCCTCGCTTGCATCGCACCAATTACCAGCACTCGCTTCTGGCTGCTTGAGCAGCATTCGATCCGAAATGCAAGGGGTGGGATTGGGAAGGAGGGATGCCCAATTGCCGGGAATCACGATAGTATTCGTGGAACTGCGCGAAAAGGAACCAGGCTTCGCAGCCATTTTGCAGACACGCCAAGACGAGGAATGCCGGCGTAGTTATCTCAGCTTCCCTTCCATATTTTGTAGTGCAGGTATGTATACAAGATTCCTGTGCAAAGAAGGCGCCTATTTTAATTAGACCACAGATAGGGTTTCCCAGCACTCTGTTTTCAACGCAGCGCTGAAGATGTGTTTTATTTTGGGCACTTGTATTAGGCGGTTACCCACAACTGACCCAGCTTCGCCCTAGGATTCTTGTTTGCGCGCAAGGGCGTAACGGACAATTGGAACTCGACTTCGCTTGCTCTTTCGTGCATGCTTCTTGTTGTCAGACGTCACTTCGCACGCGCAAGTTTTGAAGCAAGACATGCAGCGAGGAAGATTAAGAAATCGGCATTTATATCAGCAGCATGGAAGAAAGGGGCAAAAACTCAGTAACCCCAGAAAAAAAACTCTAGAATAACTGGAGTACCTTTGAGAAAGTTGAGTTTGAGTTTTCCTTCAGCGTGCTTCAGTGGAGATCATTTTATATATTTCACAAGAACGCAGGGTGGGGGGCCGCTCCTTTGCCATTATTTTCTTTCCTTGGCTGTACGCACACGTTTGCCTGCGTGCGTAGATTCATACTACAGACATACGCAGACGGACGAACTGCCAAATAGAGAGAAAAAGTGAGATAGCAGGCCATAGATTTGTACAGAGGAACTTCCACAATACCTAACGAGATGACAGACAAGGTAAAGTGTGCTTGTTCATATGTCTAGGGGCATAATTCAAGATTTTATGCTGCTGCTCTATTAACAGATATTTCTCTCCCTGTCTATACAACGCAACACAGTACGTGTTTAAATACCGTAAGTTATTAAATCAACCAAACGGAACAAGCACATACCAGTCAACACTTCCTCTATCATGTCTCCGTCATCAAAAGAACAAGAAAGTTTTATTTAACTTGCAGTCCCATTAACTGAGATAACCTGGACTTTCTGACTTCAATTACAGCATACAATCCCAGCAGTTCCTCTCTGCACAATTCTCGTCAAAAAGCAAGCCCCGAGACTGCACTACTACTGTTCATACACTATCGCTGGTCGTACGGTAACGGAGCCTAGTGACCTTAAATTCTATTTCTCTACCCGTCCTGTTTGGAAGAACCCCACGCACTTTAACCTAGCTCTGGTAATCTCCGAGCACGCCTTCCCAGGACACGGGTCGGAGATCGACAAAGGGTCATGCTCTCGTTCCTGTCGCTGGCAGGACCTTTTAACTTCGCTACAACCAAACAACACACGGACAATTTTTAAAAAATACTAGCTCGTTAGCCCTATAGCTTCACTAACGATGTTATTTTCCCTTGCCATATGACACAAACAACGGTATTATATAGCGGTGGGCTTACAATCTTGACGCAAACAACGAACACAAACAATGGTATTATAGATGTTTATGTCTTGACATAAACAATTATAGACAGGGCCAAAGAATGGAATTTACAGATGATCTTTACCAGACAAGCTTATCTTGTACATTTTCTAAATAAAACAAAAGATGATTGATGATGTTTGAATACCGCACTAGTCATGGTTTGATCCGTAGAAGACATAATTCTGCGTTATACTAGGGTCACATTGTCCATACACGCCGTTCTCTCTCTCTCATTTCATTTCTCTTCCTCCATCTTCCCCACCTATTTCCCTATCCTCTCTCTCTCTCTCTCTTGTACTCTCTCTACCACTCTCTCACACACAAACACGCATCCTTTACACCCTCTCTTCCCTCACACTCACTCTCACACACAGCCATGTGTGTGTGTGTGCGCGCGCGCGCGCCAGCATTCACATTTACAGAGACATACTTTAGTTAACAAGTACTAGAACCAAATTACAAACTGTAAAAATATAATAAAACTGAAACGAAGAGCTTTTCAAAAGAGAAAATGAAAAAGAAACCTGTTTACCGGGTGACCTAAACTAGAGGAACTGAGATTCTATATAACCTATGTTCACCCTTTCACCCCACCTCCCCCTTCCTATGTGCCCAGGTCGTATGGCGACGTGCGTCGGAACCCACCCCCCTGACGATTGGCGAGGACACGTTTACGGGCGACAAACGTTTCTACGTGCGACACCGGAAGCATTCGCTAGAGTGGAACCTACACATCCGGCAAGCCACGCCTGGGGACAGTGGCGTGTACGAGTGCCAAGTCATCATGAGGTCTCGTGACATCCGCCAGATGATCCTTCTGCGGGTGGACGGTGAGCGAACCTTGGGCCGAGAAGAGGGGAGGGGATGGGCCGAGGGCTCACCCTGGACGGGACGACTTCTTGGTTCTCATCGCGTCGTCTCAGTCTCCAGACCGAGAAGGTCGTATGGGGGACCTGCCCTCCCTGGTCCTTGATGTCAAATCAGCTTTTCCTATGCCTTCCTCTCCTCCGTCCGCCCGCCCCCATCCCCCACTGTGCCTTGTATTTTGTGGTTGTTTTTGTCGTTTGTGTTGTTTAAGTTGTAGTACCATGATACTGTTTGGGTGGAACTAACGCGCGGGGGGCGGTGGAGGCGGGAGGAGATGTGCCATACAAGTTAAGAGGTAAATCGTAGGTTTAAATTTATGGATTTGGGGGGGGGGGTTGGATAGCTCTATGGTAGACCTTCGAAAATGAGTGCGAAAGGATGCTGGTCTAAAGCCAGGAATAGCTAAGAGTTATATCCTGGAGTTAAACACTGTGCAGACATTTTGGCCACCCCCTACCAACATTAAATTGTCTCTCGGCAACAGCGATCTTCCAGCAGCTCTCACTCTGGTGGCTGGTACAGTGCATGGTTTAGTACTTTCTAAACTGTATCTCACCAGATTTCCAAAACATCTACAGATGTAATGTTAAGCGTCTGCGTGTCTATAAATGTTTTTAATATTAATTATGAAACATCGCGACGGCAGAAAGTAACCGTTATTTTTATGTTTTGTGTTTCAGACACTCCATATATACCTCCACAGAAGCCAGGTGAGACTTGTGTTATGAATGTGAACACTAAAGGGCATGGATGGGGAGGCTCCAAAGTTTTCTCTTGAATGACGTACTAGTAACTTTGGAAATTTACTAGCCCACTGAATTTTCTACTTGCCCAGGATGCACTTTCGTTTATTGTATGACTGTAAGATATGGCAAAAACAAACCCATACCCCGATGGGCTTGTTATTTATGATTTTTAATGGTCAGGCAAGATTTGTAGGGGCCAGGGCTCATCGGATCACTGAATTTACCCATCCCTGCTGAGAGGTATTCGAAAACCAAGTTACCGTAATTGATTGCTATGATTGAAACTTTTCTCGGCCATGGAAGAGTGTGCAACCAGAGGATAAGCTTTTGTTTACTTGAAGCCCAAACACAATGTTAACGGCTCAGTGAATAAGGCTAAGAGAAAAAATGTTTTTTTTTCCTATTTTTCTTCTGTCTTCTGTCGTTCACGCGTCTTAAATATTCAGGCAAACCAGTCTAAGTTCTCTTGCTTTCTTTTCTTGTCTTTGCTCAGACATCCAGGCCTCTGACCATTTATTTATTTAAGTGTTCTCGCTGTGCAGACATTCAAATTAGCGGGTCGCAGTTTGTGGAGAAAGGCAACACGCTGACATTGACCTGCAATGCTACGGGTTTCGATTATCCTCCAGATGAATTAGACTGGTTCAAAGACGGCCTTAAGCTGACCTCTGACCTCCGACGCACTATACGTAAAGATGTGAGTAACTTCAAGCTGCCTTTTTTTCGTTTTCCGATTAGCAGATTAGCACTTCTTTTTGCAAACATGTTCACTGAGAAAAGCGAAAAAAAAAACTACCCCAAATCCCCCGAGAAGCGCAAAAGAACTGTTTTAAATCTAGAAAAGACATTGAAAATGTTCCTAACAAAGAAGCAACAAAGAGAAGTCAGCAACAATATTGCATCCCGACATCCATTTACGACTTTATGCCTAACGGACTGAAGGAAATGACGGTTTTGCGCAATATACGATTTGTGTGTCTTTACTCAATTTCACAGAAGGACAAATAGATTATATCACAGATTTTGCTGTAATTCATTCCTGAACATCTTATTTCGTATTCTGTGTTTAAGTCTTTGTTTTGGACGATTCGCCGCATTCGGTCCCCGCAAGGTCAGGTAGACCCAGTTACATCAATTGGCTACTTCTGGTTCACACTTTCTAGCCTAGCGAAAGCTAAGTTAGTCGCAAGTGTCCAGTCTTGACGTCATGTGTAGGCCGTTGGCCTGGAGGGATCGGGTGTCGCTTCTTTGTTGTGACAAATGTGACGTGACGCAACATACTGCAATTTCGGAGATCCACAATCCACTGCGTCAGAGTGAGATCCACAGCTGGTAAATTAATTTGATCAGGGGGAAGAACGGGACGTCACCATTCAGTGGCAAAATGTTGAAATCCAATGTAAACTGCGTGAGTTGCGAGGGGTAGGTAGCGGGTAGAGACCTTGGTCACATGCGTCTGCATACGGTTATGTTGAGCGTTTCAAGTAGTTCCTGTTGGAGTGTAGCTCAGTGGTAACTTTTTTTTTAATTCAAAACGCATGTTGCAGTTGGCTGCCATGATGCGCATGCAGATGCACAACCCCATCCATTACCATACGTGTCCTAACGGCTCTGTGCAACTGCTCCTCCCTTATAAGACCTCTTCGTGATAAGACCTGAGTTTGGCTGTTTTTTCAACGTCGTATATTGGAGGTTTTACTGTACTGAGTTTGGCTGTTTTTTCAACGTCGTATATTGGAGGTTTTACTGTACTGAGTTTGGCTGTTTTTTCAACGTCGTATATTGGAGGTTTTACTGTACTGAAAACATGTTTTTTAAAAAATGTACTTGGATGCTTTTGCAGGGTTTATCAGAAATTTTTCTTTGCCCTATCACAAAATTTACGCCCCCTAAGCGTCGGGTGGCTGTTAATGCTAAATCCTGTCTTAGGGCAGTCTTAATGGTTGTCTTAATGGTTGTCTCACGCAACGTTTTCAGAGCGTTTTGCTGAGACAAGCAGGCGATAAAGACCCTTTAGGGCGCTGACACAATGTCGCAACTGTTATAGTTTTTTTTTAAATAGCCAAACACTAAATACGCACACATCTTCCGAGGCATTGGAAAAGCGTTTCTCATGCCAGATGTATAGATGAACATCGCGCAGGCTAGATATTGTAAGAGATGCAATTGCTAACACTGAAATCAAAATATGTTCAAATGTGTAGTCCACAGAATACTTACTGATTGGCAGTTGTGGACACGGGAATTTTTTTTTTTTACAAACCTCCATACGATTTAATTTTTTTAATATAAAAGACTATAGAGAGTCAGAGAAAGCGCTGTAGAGAAAGGGTTAGCGTCTGGAAACAAGTCCTTTTTGTGGAGAAAACGGGATTTGCGCTCTTTTTCCTTTTATTTGCTGCCTCGCCAAGACCAGACGGCACACGCTGTCGACGTCTGCTTCTTGTCAGACTGTGTTGGAATTAAACTGCAGGCGTCGCTGCTACTGGGGAAACTGTCGGACATTTCGTGCTTCGTCGAGGCTGGTTGACGCAGACCTCATACGTTTGATTAAGTTGCTGAAACGTTTAATATCACGGGAGGGAGCGGTGTCGTCTCGGGGATAGGGGAGACAGCCTGGGGTGTCATATTAGGAATGCTTCAGCATTTTGTTTGGAAGTTACAGGAAGTACAATATGAAAACTGAAAAGTACAGTGTTTATTTGGACTATCAAATGTCCAGAATATTTATGTTTAGAGACATCGAATTTGAAATTCCTTATTTCTTGCTCTTTGCTTTCTTTGATGTAAAACTCTTGACAAGAACGTTTTACAGCGAGGAATTTAATCTTCAGGTAAGTAGCCTATTGCACTCACCTCTCTACTTTTTCTTCATGCTTGTCTGCTTCCTTCTATTTTTCTAGAGGTGAAAGTCTACGTTCTTACCCCTCACCCGTCATCTTGTTGCTTTTTGTGTCCTTTCAGATTTTTTTCTCCATTCGTATCATTGTTGTGTTCAACAAGGAGCGTATAGAGTGTTGGATGGGCCTGTTCTAAATCAAATATTATTTCTTGGGGAGTTTCCTCCCTTAACACAAAATACATCCAATTATGAATGTATTTTCACGTTCGGGTGTGATTTTGTTGTTCAGGTATCTTTGGCGGAAAAAACGATAGTGAGCAAGCTGCAGATTGCCCGAGCTACAATGGCCGACGCCGGCACTTACGTCTGCAGGGCTTCTGACATGCAGGTCACTTCCGCTAAGGTCAACGTACTCAACAGTGAGTCCAGTGTGTGCAGCTATTAAGGATTCATACTCACATTCGTTTGATGAAGTAGGCTTTTTGTTATTCACAGCAGATGCCTTTTAGTTTATTTTAGTTTCATTTTACTTTAATTTTAAAAGAAAGTGTATAGATGTGATTACTTCGACATCAAAATTATTATAGCGGAAAACTTTTTTAAGACAGTTAATATTTTCTCAGATATTCACTTGCCATAATGCTATGAGCTGGTAGAATAAAGCAGTTTGTCATGGCTTAATCACAGTGTAGAATGAAACTAGAAGGAGTAATACAGATCGAATTTAACAAAATAAGAATGCTACGAAACAAGAATGTGACGAAGTGAGATTAACCTGAGAGTGTGCTGAAATAAGTGTGTGATGAAATAAATGAGTAACGAAATAAGTGAGTGATGAAATAAGATGACGAATATGTCTGTGACGAAATAAGAGTGTGGCGAAATAAGTGTGTGATGAAATATGTGTGTGATGAAATAAGAGTGTGATGAAATATTAACTGTGTGATGAAATAAGAGAGAACGGGGAGAAATGAGCAACATAATAACGATCGACCTCATTTGAGAGAATGAAATAATATAACTATTTTGATATTTTTTATTTAAACTTGCGAAATTTTGTTTTTGCGAGAGAAGAGGGGAGAATGCTGGAAAGAACATAAAAAATGAAAGTTTGAAGGACGATTGTAAATTATATTTTGATTGCAGTGGCTCGCGTGACTTTATGATTTGTAATTTTTGTTGCAGCTGACACAGTTAACGAGAAACGAGGTGAGTGCTAAAAGGGTAGAGTGTAGAGTGCACAAGACGAATGAAAACAATTTAGTTTTTTGTATATTCATTATATATGTATATAAATTTTCTGCTTCACTTTGTTGTCTTGAGTGAAATTTCTAGCACATTGTTAGCGTCATACCATGGAAATTTGAGAGCTTTCATGCCACAATATCTTCCACTTTTCTTGATTTCTTTGTTTTAAGTATCGCCACCCCCCCCCCCCCACTTCCCAAGCACAAGTTTCCATCACCCCTTGGTTTTTACTGTGATTCTGTTTTGCTTTGGTTTCCTTTGATTTGGTTCTCTGCTATTTTTGTAACGTGGCTTATGCAGATGAAAACTGCGTGGAGTAGAGAAAAGAACGTAAACTTCCTTAAGTAGGTGCCGTCGCAGTTGTGGAAGGTGCGTGGCCAGAATAGCTTTCTTGTCAAGAGGGAAAGACACGCTGGTCATGAACGTTTCTGGGCTCACGAATTTGTGAAAACTACGCATAAGGGAGTGTCGTGACATACATTGGAGGGGGACGGAAAGACTGCCGTGCTTGGAACAGAGAGATGGAGGGATGGGGGAGATGAAGAAAGATTTTTCACTTTAAACCCGCACTTCGACTGTAAACATGTTGTATCTCGCACTCCCTCCTTCCATCCGCGACACAGCGCTCCTCCTTCATCTTTTTCATGGTCTTAATAATAACATCTGAAAGTTGAAAGACAAAGAAAAAGTACGATTGTCGAGATAAACATGATGCTGTCAAGGTTTAGTACCTCTCGTAATAATAACTGTGGTCTTTTCAACCCTATTTAACTTATGAATGCCACATAAGAAGACAATTTAATTGTAAAGAGATCAAAATGTATCTTTTCAATGCTTAATAGCTTCATTTTGATGGTCGTAATAACTACAGTAGTCTGTAAAAAAGTTTTAAGGCGATTTTATTTGTGACTGCTTCCTAGTAACACAGTCTGGTTGTAAAATGGAGAATAAATATGATAAGCCAGAGTTTATTAATAACTCTCTTTTTTAAAAAAAAATAATAGTGGTCTGTATAAAGTTCTAATGCCATTTTATTTCTACTTCCTAGTAGCACAGCTTGACTGTGTAAGAGGCTAACGTGATGTTGTCAACGCTGAATAACATCATCCCTTGTTGATGGCGGTAACAGCAATTTTCTCCTTTCTTATCAGAATCTAAAGACCAGTCCACTCTTTGGCCTTTCGCACCGAGAGGGGCCGCCGGAGATCCGGTGACGTACAACGTGATCCTCCTTTTTCTGTGCGTCACCGTGGCCCTCCGTGCATCGTGACGTCCCACTGGCGCCAGTCGCGTTCAAGCGGCTTGGTTCTGCGCGGCGAAGTGCAGTGCCGTCTGAGTGAAGCTGAGCTCACGACCGCAGGCCTGTGTCCACACACATCTTACACCCGGCGGCAGCATCTAGAGACAGTTTGCTTGGCGGCCCGCGGGTCGTAGGTGACATAGGATCTATAGCTCTCTACTGGTAACGCGCAACGCACAGCGAGTCACCGGTAACCTAGGATTCACTAGAAGGGCAACAGGGAGGCTACTCTATCACCTCCGGGATTACCGGCAACGAGACACTCACGTGACAGGCAGGACGGCGATGCACCTTGGATATGGTGAGCCTTGCTGACTCAATCAGCCCACGATGTCCACAAAGTCTTTGATCCAGATATCTACCTGTACTTTTACCTCTCCGATGTCAGATATGTCGGGTGAAATTTTATTTGTATGGATCTTTCAAACCTCCGCTAATTATTTATTTCTGTGTGCGAACTTCGAGAGGGTGTCGTGACAGAAGAAATTTCGTGGAACCTGAACGCTGTTCGTGCTGTGCTTGCGTGGAGTACCTGTGAAACAGATTGAGATATATATATTCAACATTTAAGAGGAGAGCGTTCTCCAGGAAGTAAAGCAGAACGATTTGGGTCTCATACAGCGTCCACCAGTTTGGGAACAGGCGCAACGAGACTTCGAACACGCATACACGGTGAAAGTGTTCTACAAGTTTGCGTGTTTCAGCGTTCTTGTGAGGAAAAAAACGCACATTAATAAACGCATGATGGATAAGATTGTTACAGCGGGAAATCTTTACAAACGTTGTTGGTGAATGGATATTTTATTCCCTTCTTTCAGAACTTATGTCGGGGAAGGACTGTACTTCCCGATGGATTCCATTCGCGACCTTCGCAACAGCAGACAATGTTTCCAGAAATTCGTTCTACCTTGTACTTCGCTGACTACAGTGGAATGCCGCAGCAGCAACAAAGGACGTTCATGTTTTACCTCAGTAGGTGCGTTTTCTGTTACACCAAGGTTATGTATTCCCGACAGCTACCTTCAGGTGGGCCGACCGAACTCTTCAGGCTAGAAAACCAAGCAGCCGGCTTGCCTGGTGAAAGCTAAGGCTGACGTGATCGAACGCTTTGACGAAATCTTTCAGGTGAGAGATTCACCTCAAGATGAAGACAGTGCAGAGGTGGCGCCATCCGGAATGGGTGAGAATTTGCGTGCAGATTGCACTTAACAACTACTCCCCACCAACATCGCCTGTTGGTGGGTGTGCTCGCTTTTATTTTTCAAATTTGTAATTTGGTATTTTATTATAGTGGGGGTGGGGCTACACGATGTGAAATTCGATAGATCGCGCATTTTTGCCTCACATCCACAGTGCTGTAGATTTCGTATGGTAGGCGCATTTATATAATTTTGTAATTTTTTGGCTGGTGACGAAAACAGGCGATGTAGCTTCGGGCGAACATTAGTTTGTCATCATACAGTTTGAACCAGGACAGAATTACTCTCAGGTGGTATGTGTGTTTCGTAGAGTTTAATGTTTTAAGTGCTTTTCAGTTGTGTGCACCAGAGATCAAGGCCACTATAAAACGCTGGAAATGTTGAAATCGAGGCTGGCCGTGTGTGTTGTTACTGTGCCAGACCAACTGAGCGGTCGTGACGGTGTGTTTGTTTGCAGATGCTCCTTGTCACCCTCCTTTTTCTCTGCTTCTTCTTTTTTCCCCACTTCTCTCTGTTTTTTTCTTTTTGTTGTAATAAGCCTTCCTTTTTAGAACAGTTCCCAAGGCAATCGAAAATAACTCTTAAGATATTTGACGACTACATCGAAGACAGCAATGATGATAGTGGTGGTTAAAACGGGGAAGACAACGAGATAGAGGAAGGAAGAAGAGAAGGAAAATAAAAGAAGAGGATGGATAGATTGAAGCAGGCAGGCAAAAATCTGGTAATAGCTTGCAGAATGTTTGTTGCCAGGTCATGTGACTTATAATGCGTTCTACTATGTGACACAATTGTGTCATATGTGACTTACAATGGTGATACACGTGACTCACAATGGTGATACACCTGCCTCACAATGGTGATACACCTGACTCACAATGGTGATACCCCTGACTCACAATGGTGTATTTCTCTGTTAGTGTTAGGTGTAAAGTCATTGTTAACTGTTCCTATTCGGAAAGCCTCTTATGCAGGTAGCAACAAGGCCTAGTTCTGCTGTCTTGACGGCTGGCATAGCACCCGTCTGTGTGTGGGGGAGGGGTTTGGGGAAAGAGAGTAGAGTGTTCAGGCTTGAACAAGTGTTACCTGGGAAATGGCATTTTCTTAACAAGTGCTCCAACGTAGTGAAGTTCTGAAAGTGGAAACAGCAGTGGAAACGTGCCATATCAGTGCAGAATATTGCCATCTGTTCTGGCTGGGTTGAAAGAGGGGCTGTTAAGAGAGCAAATATTTTGTTTGAAAGAAAGAAAGACAGACAGACAGAAAGAAAAGAAACAAAGAAAGAAATAAAGAAAGAAAGAAAGAAAGAAAGAAAGAAAGAAAGAAAGAAAGAAAGAAAGAAATTAAGGAGCAGTATGGGGAAAAAAAACTTAAAGGGATTGCATGGGGATGGTATATATTGTACAGTCTAGAGAATCTGAATGGTCTCCTTGCATCCAGGACCTGTTGTTTCGACCGAAAATGAGATTAATTTACATACATATTGTTTCCCTGACGATCGGCCGGAAAGTCCCCTGAGCCGTGTGCAAACTGCCCGACTCACGCAACTGTCTGGCTTGCCCCTACTCCCTCTCGTCTCATTCGATTTCCTTCTCTCTCTCTCAGCTCGTCAGCTTTCTCTTCCTTTACAACAGTATGGACGCGTACCCACGGGCCCACTCACACACCTACCATTCACCCCCACACACCCACCGACCCACCCATACTCTCACACGAAGGGAGAGGGAGAGAGATGCGAGTGGGGCGTGAGGGCTTCCTCTAAAAAGGGGAAAAACCCGAAACACGGATTCATTATTAGCTATGATTAATATCAACCAGATAAACTTGCACCAAATCGCAACGCAGCGCTGTGATCACGCGGCGTTGACACACGCTATTCTAAGCACTTCCTGCAAGGAGTAGATAATTAGAACTCGGCTAAATTCGCTGCCAGCCAGGGTCTGCCCTTTGTATGCTGTCGGAAAAATACTGTCGTACTTTTTCCGGCAGAGAACTGCTAAGACTTTTATTGAAAGAAGGATAACTCTTAAACTGATGCCAGAGTTTCAGTGGCGAGCGTTATGCAGTCTGCGAGTCATACAACGCTAACTTAACGTGCTGACTTCGGTGACAGTTTTCCGATTTTGGCTGTTTGCTGCTCATTTCTTGAAGATAAAGCAGCCAGACGGTGTGTCATCATCATCATCATCATCATCATCATCATCATCATCATCATCATCATCATCATCATCATCATCATCGCGAGTTACGCCAAGAAGTCCAAGTCAATGGCGACCCACCTTCGTCTGCCCTGGAAAAAAGGTGACAACAGGAAAGGGATCAGAATTTCGAAGCTCAGAGCTTACTCATCGACCCAGACTAAACAAAAAAAAATCATTTAAATCCTGATTTAATGCATTAATAATAAGTTCTTTGCTCTGGTATGGGATACGTAAAAAAGCAGTTCATGAGTTTGTATGTACGTGTGTGTATATGTGTGCGCGTGTTTGTTCGTGCCCGCCTCTGTGAGTGTGTGTGTGTGTGTGTGTGTTCGTGCGTGCGCGCGCGTGCGTGTGTATGCTTGTTTGTGCGCGTGAGTGTGCACATGTGAGTGTGCGTGAGAGAAAAAAGGAGGGCAGTGGAGACAACCGGGCAAAGATTTTCTCCCCAGTAAGAAATATTTCGCTTGGTTCTCCCTCTCCCTCTGTCAACTACAGTGCCCCTCCTCGAGAAACTTTCTCAGAAAGTTTACAAAACAAATCCTCATATGTCTCATTAGATTACGCACCGACACAAGACAGAACTTACTTTGTCGAGGGCCTTTGGTAGAAACTTAAACAACGCTCACAACACTATTTACGATTGGTGATCACCTGTTTCCAACTCAGCTAATCGGATATGGCTGGCAGTTTATATCCAGCTGACCTCGGTGTTGTCTTTTTTGTGGTAGTTTGCTTTGCCACTGCTGCTTGTTTGCTTTTGCTTTCTCATCTTTTAATGCGGGGGTGCAGAATTATTTTTCCCAACTAGACGGGGGGGGGGGAGGGAACATAAGATTCCCAGACTTGGGAAATAACTTACAGTCACGAGTGATTCTGACAACCAGAATTCAGAAGTCATGCTGTTGCAAAACGTTTGCAAGAAACTATTTCCAACAGGCTACGTACAAAATGTACTATCACTGTACTAATAATGCTCATATTACTACTTTTGTGTACTGCACAATAGCACTAGTATTCAGTAGTCCACTGAAGTAGTACGAGCAGAAGTTATTACACTACTACAGTACACTCAGAGTAACGTAATGTGCTGGGGTTTGTTGGATTTTTTTTTTGGGGGGGGATGTAAAAAAATCGGTACCTAAGCTCTAATCGCCTACCCCTCCCCTAAACCTACCCTGGACAAAGGTTTTTTTAGGGCGATAACCTAGATTTCAGCTGCCAGACCTACGTTTTTACCATTTAGCGATGAACCACATCGGCAAAATATCCTCATTGTAGCTGCAAGAAAAGGTGATTCCGAAACACTTTCATTGGCTGGGAGTCTATGTCCGGTAATCTAGTTGGAAACAATAATTCGTCAGCCGGGGCACGCTTTGCACATACGATCCCCCAGTACAAGCTATGGTTTCCTATTATTCCTCTAGAGGTCGTGTGAGTGGTAAGCTGTGAAACTCACTCCACCCACGTCCTTGTCCTTCCTTATCTTTCTTTCTGTCTTTTTACTTTCTTTCATTCAGAGTGTGCGTGCTGTAGCTGTTTACTTTTGTTGATTTCATGACGGGGGTTGAAGAAAACGGGGGGATGAACAGTGCTTTAGGGGTGGGGAGGAGGAAACCGGAGTACTCGAAGACCCCCCCCCCCCCAACGACCAGGCCTGTAAACAGGTGCCACGTGCCGAAAAAGTACGTGTGCTGGACTCGGGATTAGAATCCTCGACCCTCTGTATCAGTGGCAAGCACGCATTGCCGCTGTCCTATGGTCCGCCAAGTGCGTGCGTATGTATGTGTAGATAGTTGAAGTGTGGGCAGGCAATTTGAGCTGCATGGCTTACATACTCTTGTTTGTGTAGATAGCGTGTGTGTGGGCGCATGCGAATGCATTCATGGGTACATTCGTGCGAAACCTGTTTTCAATGGAAGGGAGAGCCGGGAAACTATTCTGAATCCTCCGGAGACAGGGAGTCGCACCTCCAGCTTCCCTTATGTACGTCCGTCTTCCTCTTGTGAAACGAAGACCCGGATGTAGAGACTGCCAATTCCACCCCCTCACTGTGATTTTCCAGTGATGAGCATTCGTTGTGAGTTCACAGTGAGGTACCATTAATATTTTCCAGTTTTAACTCAGTTTTCCAGCAGTGTACTGAAACAAACAAGATACCACCGCGAGACAAAGTAGATCCCACGTCCTGGAAAAGTTTTTTTTAAAGCCACATACTCTTTCGGAACATGTTACACCAGCCTGTACTGGGACCAGAGGGGACTGTGTAACCTTTACTTGGGTGATTTGGGTGTCGTCACACCTCGGTTTCGAGTGATCCTTAGCAAGTCCCATGGCCGACGCTTGCCTGTGTGTGGCGAACGTGGCCTGAGGTCACGTCACAAAATTTGTCATGCCGAATTCAGTTGGAGCTGATCTGTTGAGCTGTTCTCACCACAACACGTGTGGAGATCGTAACTGTGAGCAGTGTCGACTGATATTTATTGCTATTCGTAGCCAGAACTCTTGTGATCAGTTGATGTTGAGTGTATGCATAATACATATATATGTATATATGTGCAAATATATATGTATATTGTTACTCGAATGTACATAATAGTGACGGCTGCCAACGAGGCAAGGAGAGAGATGTGTTCGCAGTCACCTGTTTGGTTCACAGTCTTGTGCAAAATGGGATGCGTTGGGTGGATTTTTTTAAGTTGACACGTAGAACACACGAATTGTGCTCTTTGCGTGACCACCATTTTCGGGCACTGTGTGCTGAGAGTTTGTAATTGAATGGCGGGCTTTTAGGGTCCTCTGTCTGCATGAAAATTGGTAGTATGTCTCTTCACATCGATTTTTTTTACCTATACATTTTGGTCGTGCTTGCAAATACACAGAGAACATGAAAGTGTGAAGTTGCCTACCCAACTTAATAAGTAGATCGCGTACTGTTGTTCCTTTTAAGCAGAAAATATTGAATATATGTGTGTATGTATACATTTGACAGGATGTTTATTGAGTGAGGTTTTTAGGATCCAGCCAGTCACGTGGGTCGTGTCAGAACCATTTATGTTTGATATAATTGGTATTCACCTGAGCACCTAAAGGACCTCCTTCGCTCGAGGTATGTGCGTTCTGATTCGCCCAGACCTGATCATGCGTGTGTACAAGGCCATGCAGTGTTGGCAATCTACTGCCGACAACTTCCATTTGTCTGATTAGTAAAGGATATACAAAAGCACCTGGTGTTTTGATTTCAAGCACAGCCATTGCACGCAGAAAGATTATTTATTTAAAGTGAAGTTATACGTAATCAGAACACCGCCTAACGAACGTAATTAACGACCCTTTCGTAAATCGTCAAGCAGAAACTGCACTGTGAAATCACAAAACCTCGTTACCTTCAAGCGGTTATTTTCGGGAGGCAGGATGGGATTTTCGCACAGGGAAGTGCAAAGCAGAAATAACAGACTTTGAGAATAACTAGCACGCTGAGAAAAAGAATACTGTCACCATCATTGTTGCCTTGATTATCATAATCATCGTTGTTGACTTCATCATTATCATAGTCATTGCCATCATCATGCCAGTCTTCGTTATGACTGTTGCTGTGTTCAGTAAACTGTAGGAACGCTGGTCGTTGAGCAGTATTCTCTCGTAAATGCTTTCAGCTTGCTTTCAAACGTTTGTGATATAGAAGGCAGGCAGAAAACGTTACACAGATTTATTTTCCGTGGCATCACAAAAGTCAAAACTTTCCTGCAGGGGTTACTCAAAAGTGCGTTCACAAGGCTCCTGACTTTTCGTTGAACGCGTTACAGTTACAGTAACACTGTAACCCTGTTCTTAACTCCCACTTACAAGGGAAAGTCACAAGATTTTACTTCTGCGTTATAATTTTCCTGGTGTTCTATAATCCTCGGCAACCTGTTACATGATCTGGGAGGTGAAATTTCTATCTTCAGCTACCAGACAAGCAGTGGGCGTACACAACTCTTGTGTTTGGAACTGCTATTGTCGTGCCAGGACTTTTGTGGAGTTCTTTTAAAGTGTCAGCCTTGGCTGAAGCCTTTTGTCGGGTCCCGTGGACGAGGTGGGGGGCTCGAGATTTGCAAGTCTTTATTCAGACATAGGACTAGATGCACGAGCGATACGCTAGAGGACTGATTTCGTTGATTGCACTGTGTTAAACCATCGGCTAGAGCCCTGACGTCTTGTCACGCGCATGACTCCCGACGCTTTTGCCTGTCAGCAAGACTGGAGAGCTAAGCTAGGTATTGACGTCCGACACAGTCCATTTGTGCAAAAGGTCTTGACGTCACATCCCCGCTTCGCTCACCATCTTCTCGCGAAAGCAAACCAGGAATGGTCTGAAGTGTTCTATGTACGCTTCCTGAGCAGGACTGGATTGTGCATGTGTCTCCTTTTCCAGCCGCCAGCAGCTGTGGTTGTTTGTAAAGGGCGATTTACACGCTTTGAAGATTCAGTAGCTTTCGAAGCAGAGGGTTAAAAGGGGTTTCAAGGCGTTTCAAAGCGCCAACTTTGAACTGTGTAAATTGCCCCTAAGGCGATCCCATGCCCGTACCCGCTACGAAGTTCTTAGTGGTAATTTTGTTCAGTACACTACAAGACTCACTTTTGAAATCTGTATAGTCGTCTTCCTTGCCTCTGACGAGATTTAATTTTCAATTTTAGACTACGTGTTGATCAATAGCTCACAGCTGACAACCACACATGCACGCTGAAGATATGCGAGAAGTAAAGGACAGGGTACATTGCTTTTTCGTAGTATAGCGAAGCTGCGCGCCTTGGTTGGATGGATGCTTTTATTCTTCACAACGTTGCTACCTTGATGAGCAGTGACAACTGCGGGGAAATATCCATATTTTAAACAAAAAAAGCTATTGCCTGTTTATGTTGGCAGGTTTTATTCGGTTAGCGACCTTAAGATACTTGCGATACTATAAACAGTGGTTATCGGCCCATTCTGAAATTTCCCTAAGGCGGTAATTTTTTTTTAAATTATAAAACTCTAGCTTTTCAAACTAAATGTTCAGCAACATCTGCCCAGTTTACCTTCCGAAGATTCACTCTGTGGACGTCATCCCGGTAACAATGGAGAGCGCCACGGCAGGCTTAGTGTAAATTTTCGTCCCTGATGTCCTGATTTGAAAAAAAAAAACAGACTGCCAAAGTGACTGAAGAACGCTCACAAGAGCTCTTGTCTGCTGTCAGTAGAGAACCGCTTGCGCTTGAAGGATACACTGCACAAAAATCTGACAAAATTGCATGTGTTGGAGCTGAGTTTGGGTGTGACGAATTAATAGTGTTTCCATACCTGGTCGTTTTTGATGCACTTGGTCGACTGTCAAGTCCCCATCAAAAAGGAAGGTCAGATTTCTCTTTCATGCATGGCAATTTAATTAGATAACAACCAGTTATTAAATATATGAGCATCAATGCAATAAATATTTCTTCTTGTGACCTGTCAGTCCACCTCCTCCCCCATTTTTTAATAAAATCGTGCACGTTGAAGATCGCACGTAAGAGGTAAAGGTTGTCCCGTGACGTTTTTTTTCTTTAGGTCGTAGGGGAGTTGGCGTTGTATGAAACTGCACCTTTCTGGCGGCCACCACAACCAGTAGAGAGCCTGAAATCTGGTTAAAGAACTGACAGTCGAAGGACCTGCATTGTTGCCTGCAGTCGCCCTGAAATCACTTTAAAAACAAAAGTTTTAACTTGGAGCAAAATAGACCGCGCGTCAGCAGACTGTGTGACCTTGACCTGTAGCAGTGGTCATGCCGATCGGCTCCATGCCGATTCACAACTTCTATGCCAGCATTAACTTCATTTACAATGGCCAAAATGTCAGCTCTTGGAAATATATATATTTCTGATGTATGTCTAAATCGTCAGTTATGTCGAAGAGATTTTTTTTTCTCTCTCTCTAAACGCTTTTTCGGCGAACTTGGAATAAGGGGGTGATAGGGAAAAAACCTACCTCGCCTTTCCGGTGCACCTGCCAAAAACCGTGCGCGCATATACATGAAAGCGAACGTTCGTCTCTCTTTGGGCAGCGGACTTGGAAATCAGATTCTGCTCAGGCACTGTATCTTCCAGCGTGTTGGAACCTGATTGTCGTAGACAGATAATTATACAAGCTTTACTAGCTATGCTAGCGGGGAACCAAGCGTTAGGTGTGGGACTGACTTCTCGTTCGACGGGATCCTCCTGGACTGTAGCAAGCCTCTGTCACACTGTCCGACATGAAACGCTTTTTGTTGATTTGTTTGTGTGGGCTTGATTAGTGACGTAATGTCCCAGATCTTCTGGACTACTTGTCTTTAAATAAACATTCTTGTGTGGCGGTTTGTCATTTCCTCGCGCGCAGCCCCCGCTCCCAAACACACATCATCTTCATTCATCATCCGCTTGTGCTAGCTTCACTGCTAGGTGGCAGCACTTTGCCTAGCTTGCAGCCACCTAGCCTGTCAGGTCCGGTTCTGTTGACCGGCTGAGGTTGGGAGCATCACGTGGCCGTATGGTCATTCGCCCTGGCCTTAGGTAGCTACACGCGAGAGTCGCGAGTGATGCTCAACCGTGGAACCGTGCTATACAGGAAAATGTCTCTAACGTCACTGCTTTCCACGCGACCTTCGCACTGCGCAGCGCGGCTTAGGTCAGGGGCGCAGTTGCACGTGCTTAATTTTAGAAAAGCCTTCGTAAGTTCATTTTCTTTGCGGTCTGTTATTTTTCCTGTTGTCGACAGAAGTGTACATGGATTATACTAAACATGCACGCACATGGCAAACAATAAATTCTTGAAAATACCGCGTTTATTCCAATACTTTAACTTTGTGGTTTGTACTGAGCGTTTTTTGTGCATCATGATGTTGAAAGCACGAGAAGGGAGCGTACTGCTGACACAGAAAGAAAAAAAAACATATTTATATTGGTATTTGACAAGACTTCACGGAGAATGGGGATTGCTTCAAAAGCTAAAGACTTCCTAGCGGAATGTTTAGACAGCCATTAGTACAAGCCCAAGACCATCCTATCCTACATTTCATTCAAGCAGCACGAAGCGAAACCGAAGCTCGAAAATCTCGTGCAAGTGAAGGTGGCGGGATTCGGGGACAGCCCATGTTGCTGGGACAGTCCACTTGGACGTAAAAAGATACATAAGGGAGGGAGATCAGGTTGTGTACTTTAACGAAAGGAGTGTCCACCACTTGTCCTCTATTCGACTTCTAAATGGCGATTTTGTGAACAGTTTTGAGCTGTAGGTTTTGGGTCTTTCCCAACTGCACCAGATGACCCTTAAATGTACTTTATGTGCACTACTATTGCCGTACACGTACACTTTAAAAATGCACTAATGCTGACCGACTGATTCTCGTGCAGGATCTGTTTTAATCGGATGGCCGCTCTTCACAGAATGTTTATCTTGACGCTTGTTTTGCAAATACTGCGACAGTGTTGAAGTATTTGTAAATTATTATATAGCTAAAGTTCATATATCTCTCAGTCACACAGCTGTACACATCCACAAACTACACTGTTTGCAAAAGAAGACACAATTTATTGCCTTATAAAATCTAAACAATGTAAAGCAAAACAATCTAAAGTAAACAAAAAGGTCATCTATTATTTATATACACATCAAACTGTGACCCAATTATCGTCCTCGTTGATACATTGTCCCGCAGTGTGCAGACTGAGCTACAGGCAGTTTTAACTATAAAGTCGAACACTTTGTTTCACCACGCTGATCTGCAAGACAGGGCATGAAATGACATAATCGTTTGAATAAATCAGTTAACAACAAAATTGTATAACTTTCAAAAAATTAGGCAAAAAGAAAAGGGTCCCACGAAGAAACTGCAGAAGGTATCCAGCCACTAAACAGTGGCCTCCCCTTAATACGGATACGTTCTTAATAAGTACGGGGTGAAAATAACATTCGACACTCGTCGTCCACCTCCACTTCCTTCCTCACTCCCCCTTCACCTTTCACAGCAGATGTATAGTACAGTAGATCACAAAGTTACAGCAAGTACAATCAGTACATGAAGTGACATGACTAAAAATACAAAACCAAAGACGCGCAACTTGCCGGGTCAACAAAACAAAGTGAGTTTAGAAGTACTGGTCTAAATACCTTAAAACATAAAAAATACAGAATTATCACCACAAAGAAAAAACTAACTACACCTACATGAAGTCAGAAATTCCAACTCTGTTGCCATTGACCCCACACGCTTCGGCAAGAGTGAGGAAGAGATTTACAAACGAAGACAAAAACGCAATCAAGACTTTGTCAAAAGAACAGTGCAAATACAGGAACTATCACAATAACCATTGCTGCCAGATGATCTGTGTCAGAAAATGTGTAAACACTCCTGGAAAAATAATTGTACGCGCGAGAAGAAACCAGTTAACTTTAAGATTAGCCAGTGGCATTCCGGCTTTTATTATGTACCGAAGTCAAACATTGTGCAGATTCCGTCTAGCCTCCATACAAACACGCAAATATCACAGACGTATGGGCGGCAGTGAGCAGCACTCGACACCCCTCTCTCCAGCCGTCCAGCCGGGAACCAAAGCAGTCAGATTGTATGCATCCTGACCATCCTGGCTTGAGTTGCTGTTATCCTTCAAGTACTGTCCACCATAGTCTGGCTGGCCACGTGACCCGGGCGGAGAGCAAGGGTGCCTGCAGAGTCGAGGTCAGGAGGTCGCGCGCAAAACTAGGTCCACTCTCTCGTCCACCTTCTGCAGCAAGAGGCTGACCAGCGGCTGGACAAAGTCATCCTGTCAACAAATCAACATTGGCACAGCTGATCAAGCGATAATAACGAAACTTCCGGCTGAAAGTTCCGGCCATCTCCCTAGAACGCAAAGGGATGCCAGCCGTTTGTCTCAAATTCTCGCCCCGCTATCCTCCAATTTGGTGGCAGAAAAAAAAATGACCTAGCACGCACGTCGGCCATCTTGCATTGTCGGTTCGCTATCGGCGGAGAATACTCCGGCCTCCTTTCGATCACCATCGCCTGGCATTCTGGGTCATTTTCTGCAGCCAGATACACGAGATACCTACACCTCTGCCTGAAACTCAGGCGTCACTCTGTATGAATCAAAGTACACACGGTTCAGTTTGTCTACTGCTTTGTGTACCAAAATACAGAATACACACTGCCCCACACCATACATGAGTTCACGGTGGGTGCGCTTTCCAGCTGAGTAGCTCGCTATTCCGAAATAAACCGCCACAACAGACACCCCTCGGCACAACTCGATAAGCTGCGTTATGTACGCCTAACTGGCGTGTTAATCACGTTACTTTCGAAGCGGGAAACCTCGCTGGTGTCTGATGTCATCACCTTTTTGAAACACCCCACGCTGAAACTAAAATATGTGTATGTGTGTGTAATGTACATAGGTATTACGTATGCTTATTCGGGTATTTACGGATGGCCAACGGCTGACTGTACATAACTTGAATGTATACATAAACATACATGAACATATTATGTTCATGGGTGTCCCTGTGTGTTGTTAGTGTATATCCCTGTGTGTTTAACCGAGAACACTAACCTTGCCACCGATCATCTTGTCGCACCGCCTCATCCACTTCCTGTCTTTCTTCTCCTCCGCCCCCGTGCTGGCGATCTGTAACAGCAACAACACCAGAATGAGGTAAAAAGAAAGAGAGGGAAACAACACACACGCGCGTGCACAAAAAAACCAGAGAAACCCTCAGTAAAACTTACAGAAAACGAAATCCGTTAACTACTGTGACAAATGTTGAGTCGCACGCTTGATACGCCTAATTGCCTCTCTCGGATGACTAGTGTCGCCCTCTGCACCCAATCCACAAAAGCCCAATCCGTCTTTCTCCAGTCCGAACGTGAGTACGCCATCGCTCAGTTCCTCAGTTGTGGACGTCTGGGACCAGACGTGTTCAGCACTCTGCTAGCATGCGAGCCCCCAGTCCAGGCCAAAATATCACGCGCATATAGCGGATGCCTGTTTGAATACAACGCTTGGCAAGCCAAGCTGCACTCAAATGAGACTAGGAATGTGGCTTGTTATCAAAGGACATTTCAAATTCAAGTGTTTATAAAGGCACTAAAGATTTTTTTTGCCGTACAATCATTAAACGACAGGCTTTTCCAGTTGCCAGAAGGGCAGGTTTGGTCACGAAGAATCCCTCCTACAAAGAGGGTACCACAGACGGCTGCAGCAATGTTTGCAGGTCTGTCTCGGTTTGTGATCCATAAACACGCCAGCCGTAGAAAAAGTCCCTTTAGCGCAAGGCCAAGCCAGCAAGCAGGGAATAGAAATACACCAGAAAATCGGGGTGGGGTGAGGTTCTTTATGAACCAGCACAAATCTTCGGCAATCGGGAGCTCAGACGATGCACCTAACCTTTCTACTTACTGTTGATTCCATTCGCTACCTCATCTCGTCTCCCACCCACGCATCCTCATGCAGTCTCTTATCGGTACAGGAGGCACAAGGCATCTCCGGCCAGGGAACAATCTAGGGTGCATCCCGCCTAAGGCACAGATTACTCTAGAACACACGCTGCCTAGACACAGTTCACTCTTCTCAGGTAGAAATCACTGTATAGATAAAGTATGCTTCCAGCCGTATTCTGATATGAACGCATGCAAGCGCACACATACCTGCTGGTCGTGGTCACCGTCCGCACTCATAATGTCGTCGAGGTCTGACTGGCTGATGTTGAGGATATCGCGTGCCGTGTCACGTGCACGTTTTAGGGACACGTCACTATCCAAGGCCTGCTCCTCTCGGGCTGCAGTTACCTCCCTCAGGCGAGCTCTCGCTTGCTTCACTCGCTCAAGCAGCTCTTTAGCCAGCATCTGCACACAACCAGAACCAGGATGGGGTGGTTTTTGCTGCTTAGCGTCCCGTCGCGAACGAGATGCACATCAGGAAGGCGTTGCTTAGACAAAGTTTATGTGGTCCCAGACTGTCGCAACACGGGCCTCAGTCCCACCCAGTCACATATTACACTGACACCGAGCCAACCAGTCCTAGTACTGTTACCAATAATGCCAGGCGTCTGGCAGGGCAGCTACTAAATTTGTTAAGTTTTAAGTCTTAGGTACGACTCATATCCTGACTCAACCTGACACATATTCTGACAATCTCACCTTGACACGCATCTGTTCTCATCCCGACATATCCTGACTCCACCTGACATATATCCTGACTCCCCCTGACATATATCCCGACTCCCCCTGACATATCCCGACTCACCCCGACATATATCCTGACTCACCCTGACATATATCCTGACTCACCCTGACCAGCTGCTGGTAGCGGCTCAGCGTCCTGTGTGTGGCGGCTACCTGCGCCTGCGCTGCGTCCACAGCTGCCTCGCTGTGATTGGCCAGCCGCTGCAGCTGTTGTTGGTTCAAGTCTTCCAGCTGCGCTAGCGCCGTCTCCAAGGCCGAGCACCGCTCGCGGCATGCGCTCAGCTCCTTGGCCTTCTTTTCCAGGCGCAGCGCCACCTGTAGGTGCTTCTCCTCGTAATCCCTCTTCTCCTGGGAGACAACTCGCATCCGCTTCTTCAGCGAGTCCAGCTGTAGGGTGAGACACACTGGACCTGACAACTTTTTTGTACACTTTGCAGAAGGAAAATATTAAGGCGTTTGCTTCTGTTACGAAGGTCTTCGGTATTTTTTTTAACTCTTGCCCCCTCTTCATTTCATAACCCTCCCCTCACAAACGCCACGACATCCGGGTTTTGACCGATCCTCAAAGTAAAATTCTTTCGCTCAGTAGTCCAGCACGGTCCCCCACCTCGCGATCACCACCACCTAACATTTCAAATTCTATCCACGGAAATTTAGGATTCCACTGTCTTCGCCACTTCCTTTTCTCTACATTTCCCTCTCACCTCCTTTTCTGTACACTTCCCTCTCCACTCCTTTTCTGTACTCTTCCCTCTCCACTCATTTTCTCTACACTTCCCTCTCCACTCATTTTCTCTACACTTCCCTTTCACCTCCTTTTCTCTACACTTCCCTTTCACCTCCTTTTCTCTGCACGTCCCTCTCACCTCCTTTTCTCTACACTTCCCTCTCCACACAGTTCTATACGTAAAACTTTATGCGCTTGCTACATCTTCCTATATGTTTACTGACGGTTACGTAACCTGAAGGGTGCGTTCATGTAACACTGCACGCTGGGATGCTGCCATGATACGAACACGTCACATTTTATACAGCAATACATCGCTAAAATCCGTGGCAAGACAAGCAGCAGGTGAAGAAACGCTGCCTACCAAATATTCATATCACTTGATGGAAGACATTTTTGTTTACCTGTATTTTCATCTTTTCAGTACTTTCGTTGGTAAGCTTCAGCTTGGTCTGAAGTTCCTCCTGAAAGAAAAGCCAACCATGAAACCCACTGTGTTTTTTTCTACAATTAGTTTTTAATATTAAATTGAAATATCACGATGGCGATGCATAAAGTACATATGTGTACTGTATACAGTACTCTAAACTCTATCTTTATCGATCACAAAGGTTTTGCCGCTTTCTGAATGTATCTGAAGTTTTGTGAATTAAACAGTGCTAGGGCACATGAACTGCTCTGGGCATTTTGACTTAAATTTGAAATAAACCACACAAGCTCACAAGAAATGCTCTCAGAGTGCGTCTGATTCTCCCTACTCCTCCTTTTAGGAGCTCCCAGCTAAGGTGTCCGCTACAGCGACGGCTCCATCAAACTATGAACAAGACCAGTGATAGACGAGTACACTGGATAGCCTAACTTTTGTCATGACCAGAACAGCGGCCAACAACCAGAGACGGAAAATGACATTCAGGTGCGGACACTACCAACTAAAGGTATTCCACACAGTCACAACGTCGTACACGGCCAGCACGAGACCCCAAGACCACTCTGTTAGACTACGGGCCCGACTGGCTGGTTTTTGCTGCTTAACAGACCCAGCAGCCGAATGTGCAATTCCTTCGGCTCACAGGCTGTTGACAGGCGACTGCAGGCAGACCGACAACTGCCCGAGTCCAGCTGATGCAGGCTAAGACTGGGCTATACGGGTCGGAAGCGGTCCTCGACCGCTCCTTATCTAAACCCACCATGGCGTCTTCGTGTGCCTTGCCGCCGTCCTGCAAGGCCTTCAGCTTGATGCGCTGGCTCTCCACCAGGGTGCGCTTCTGGTTGTTGTCACGTTCCAAGTGGTTCACCCTGCGACACAAGCAACAGCATTGCTAGACTTCACTAGGACCTCACTCTCCACGTTTGTGTGGGGTGTGTGCGGGTCGAACTGTGTGTCGGCAGGGCACAGCGAACTACTGCACCAAGAGGTCATTTCTTCTTAACGAGAAATACACGTAAGAGAACGAGGTCCCGCGAGACTCTCACCTGTCTTGAAGACCCCGTATCTGATCATGCAGCGAGTCCGCTTCTGTCTTCAGCGAACGAATTGTTGAAGCTTGCCTCGCCACTTCACTGTTTGCCATCTAAGCATATACACGTGCACATACGCCAACGCATGCATGCACACACACACACACACACACAAAACGATGTGCACACTGTTATTGTTGTTAAATTATTTCTCTTACCAAAAAGTCGCACTGTGCTGTAGAAAAAAAATCTGTAAAATATTTCACAAAATGCGGTACATGGGAAAATTCCCTGCAATAAAAGAAATAAACTTCTCTCTCTCTCTCTCTCTGTGCGGTCATGTAATATCTATTTTTACCTATCAGTACAATTTCCACTAACAGAATTTCTTCTCACTGGATTAGAAATAACTTAAAATTGAAAATAAATCCAAATTACTTTAAGCTTTGCCTCCAAGAGGCGTTTGTCACTGTCCTCTTGTTTCTCCTGAACATCTTGTGACTCGCTCTTGAAGTGCTGCTCACTGGAGAGTTTCTCCTTCTGTAGCCGCTCCAGATCCGCCGACAGGCGCTTCCAGAGGAAAACGGGGAGAAAACAATGATAAGAAAACCCCAACAAAGCACAGTCCATTAGACGCCACACAACTGCAGCAAAGTTTACTGTTCCTTTGACTGTAAACATAGCCAGGCTTAGGAAAGGGAATATGGCTTATTTATGCAGAAGACGCCAAACACGACCATGGCACATATCACAACACACATTTATTTAGGGAGAGGTGAGGCATGGCAGTAAAGTCAAACAACCTAAGGGCGGAATGATGCAAGTGCAGAAATAACGACACCTGTCTGGCCATCATGTGTGAATGGAAGTTTGCTGGAACGGATGCGCAGAATGACTTAAAATATGGAGAACGTTCTAAACAAGTAAAGTCACAATCTCATCATTCTTCAAGGAGCATGAGCTTTTCCTGCACATTCAAAAACTATGCACGATAAGACAGATGGTTCCCACCACCAACTCCCCCACCCACCACCCAAAAAATGAAGCGTACAGCCTATTTCCCAACTTACCCACAAACAAGCTCAATCGCTCAATCAATCGTTCAATTAAAAGATCCTGCTATATCAATGTACCTGCAATCATTAAAAACCCTCAAAACTTCAACAGGTACATTATGTTATTCTTTCATGAACAACCAGATGAATCCTTGCTCAAAATGTGATTAAAGCTCTGATCACAACCCTAGTTATTGTTTCACTATCCCATCACATTTCAGGCCATAATCACAATGTCATTACATGCCATTACAATCTCTGGTGTACCTGGCAGGTTTGTTTGGCAATCCGCAGCCGCTGATTGGCCTGAGCAAGGTCAGTGCTCAGCTGCTGATTAGCTGCTCTTAAGTCTTGAAGTACCTTCAGTGCCCCTGCTCTAGACTCCTTGAAGACCGCCACCTGCACAAACAACATGGACTTGGCTAATCTTTGCAGACATCAAAGCTCAGAAGAACCAAACAGCTTTGACTATAAACAAGCTCAACCAATCATGTCCATTATTTTTAGAACATTCGCTGTTCTTAATCATCCCGACTTAAAGCATGAGTACATGTGTGTACTTCTCACTGTTAAATACAATCAGGCAGCGCACCAATTACTGCTTGACATTGAGACAGTACAAACAATATCGTGAGTTCAGATCTCATCTCTGGAACACACATTTTCTGTGACACGTTTACAGGATTTTTACATGTTTACAGCATGCTGTGATATAGTCTTAGCTGCTGATTCAGTATAAAACACCAAACAAATCATTGTTAAAGATAAGGTTTATTCCCCACGACTAATTTTTAAAAAATTATTCCTTAGAACAACTCCAAATTATGATTTACTCCTTTAGTAAACAAAGACAAAGTCTGGTTTCACTGTAACTCTGAAAGAGGTGAGATCTTCGAGACGCTGCATGATGCTCTGAAAGCCTGGATTTCCTAACCTGTTGCTGTAGATGCGCCACACGTTTACGTAAAACTGCCAGCAGTTGTCTGTTCTTTCTGGACTCCTGTTTGCTTCCTGAGTGTGGCACAGGTTCGGGACTGGAACCCCAAGGGATGGGGGAAGTGGCCGTCTCGCGTAAAATAACTACAAAGTAACACAAAATGAAAGATCATGCATTCCATACACAGCCAGAACAGTTTAGGTACAGTCCAAAGCATGCTTACTGATATTGTCTGGAAATTTTCGTACCTCTCTCTTTCTCTGCCTATCTTTCCTTATTTCTGTAACTGCACTGTGCATTCCATAGTGCATAACACACAGCAGACCCCAAGATAAGATGATTGCTAACAAAAATTTTAACAAACTGCTTAATAGGAAAGTCATTATGCTAAGTCTCTGAAAATAAATTAAATGAAATATGGAAAGATCCAATGCGAAGAATTCCAGTTTAATTTGACAGACTTGGTCATGAAAGGTCAACAAAACTACCAAGACCACATGGGCAAAGTCTCTCACACTCTGGCCTTAACCAGCCATTCATCACAACCTAGTAACAACAGTAGCAATTACATAAATTCATATTTACCATCCCAGTATCAAAGGAGTCCTAAGAACAAATCAAAACGCAAAACACTACAAAAAAGACAAGCTATTGATTGCCGCCCCCAAACCACCCTTACAAACGTCAGTTCAAGTACACACATCAAGCACCTGAAGGTTTCAAGTCCATAACAATCAACACACCTCTGTCTCTGACAGGAGGACTGTGGTCACGGCGACTGTTGCTTGCTGCCAGTGACTTTGCTCTGATGCGAGAACTGTCATCACGACTTTTACTGCCAGTTCCTGGAGACCTTGGTCTGATGCTGGCAGTCTTTGCTGCTGCTTTTGTAGAACTTTCTGTGACAGGATCTTGGTGAAATTTTGACCAGCTTCCTGTCTTTGCCTATAGTCACAGCATTCACACTGACTTAAAATGTATCTAACGCACCAAAGTGCTGCAGTTAAACGTAGAGTAGCAATTTAGTGTGGTGCAGTGAAATTTAGTATAGTAATGTAGTGCAGTAAAATTTAGTACAGTAATGTATTGCAGTGAAATTTTAGTAATTTAGTGTGGTGCAGTGAGATGTAGTGTAGTAATTTAGTGTCATGTAGGGAAATTTAGTGTGGTGCAGTGAAATGTAGTGCAGTAATTTAGTGTAGTGCAGTGAAATTTAGTATAGTAATTTAGTGTGGTGCAGTGAGATGTAGTGTAGTAATTTAGTGTAGTGCAGTGAAATTTAGTATAGTACTTCAGTGTAGTGCAGTGAAGTTTAGTATAGTACTTTAGTGTGGTGCAGTGAAATATAGTGTAGTAATTTAGTGTGGTGCAGTGAAATTTAGTATAGTAATTTAGTGGTGCAGTGAAATTTAGTATAGTAATTTACTCTGGTGCGGTGAAATGTAGTATAGTAATTTAGTGTGATGCAGTGAAATTTAGTATAGTAATTTATTGGTGCAGTGAAATTTAGTACAGTAATTTAGTGTACTGCAGTGAAATGTAGTATAGTAATTTAGTGTACTGCAGTGAAATTTATAATAATTTAGTGTAGTGCAGTGAAATTTAGTATAGTAATTTAGTCTGGTGCAGTGAAATGTAGTGTAGTAATTTAGTGTAGTGTAGGGAAATTTAATGTGATGCATAGAAATGTAGTGTAGCAATTTATGTAGTGCGGTAAAGTTAATATTAATTAATTATATTGCACTTCGATGCCTCACAGCAACAAGAAGCATAGTAAAAAGTAGCACCCCCAATGTAAAATCCACACAGTTTAACACAAGCTTCATAAGACAAGAAAAACTACTCGCGTTTTCTGGCTCATCTTTACAAATAAAACCAATAGGAAGCCTGGAGCTCACAACAGAGGCTGTGCTAATAAATTCATGTTGTTAGGACTAGTGCTAGTGAGACCTCACTCTAGCATACTAGAGCAGTTTAACAGTAATTTATATTGTGCAAAATCTTATAAAGTAATTCAAGGAGAATGCATTCACCAGCACAAGCACACACAATACAACACCAACATGCAGACTCACATTCAGACATGGGTACATTCTAACTACTCTCCCCTCTCCCCTTTGATGAGCTCTCAAAAGACTTCTGAGGAGATAATCCATTAACACAGGTGCATGTGTATGTGTAAGTATGTACAGACTATCGCAATTTTCAAAAACATTCCTGTGGACTTTAATTCAATGACATCATCAGATTTTCTGAGTCCTTCATAAACAAACCAAAGTTGCCCTGCAGACAGTGAAACTTTATACGGGTTTTCAGATGACAGAATGTATGTAAATTCAATAAACACAAACATGCTGCACACTAGAAAAGTACACCCTACATGGCCTGACAAGAATATCTCCCTTTAAATACATATTTCTTCTGTATGTGGCGTATTTCTAAACCAGTCATCATTTCAGAAAGCACACATCATTGCATGATGCAAGCACAACAGCTGGTTGCTTCTTGACTGATTAAATGCAAATTTTTTTTAAATGCAAAACTCACACGTCTCTGCAATGCTTCATTAAAAACTGAAGAAGCACTGCGGGCTTGATGTACAATGGCAACACCCAGACTCTCTCCAGTCAACTCTGTGTCATCATCATCATCATCATCTTCTTCCTCTTCCCCCTCTGCCTCTTGCTCCCAGTCTTCGCTGCACGAACATCACAAGCAGTTCTATAAGCAGCCCTCTAGCAGTACTGTTTATGAACACAAGCAGTTCTATAAGCAATCCTCTGAGAGTACTGTTTATGAACATTACAAACAGTTCTATAAGCAATCCTCCACCAGTACTGTTTATGAACATTACAAACAGTTCTATAAGCAATCCTCCAGTACTGTTTATGAACATCACACGCAGTTCTATAAGCAGTCCTTCAGCAGTACTGTTTATGCAGCATTTTTTCTGTAAAGATCGAAGGAATCTGCAAATATTTCATTATCACCAGTACAGCTGCCTACTGTCTCAGATTTTTTAAACAAGTCCTCAGGACAAATTAGAGAGAATCATGCGGAGGTCCCGTACATTTTTCTGGGACTGTTGTAGCGGATATGTCTCTTTTGTACCCTCACCCACCTGAGAAGTATTCCTACTGTGCCCTCGAGAACCTCTACTTGATGACTATAAACTGGATATGTTTGTTTAGTCCCCTGACCTGATGGTGGGTAAGGCCTGGGACTATAAACTGTAATGGATATGTTTGTTTAGTCCCCTGACCTGATGGTGGGTAAGGCCTGGGACTATAAACTGTAATGGATATGTTTGTTTAGTCCCCTGACCTGATGGTGGGTAAGACCTCGGACAGTTGAGGTGCCTTTGCCACCTTTGGTCTTTTTAGCACTCCTCAAAGGAAGTGATTCTAGCATCACCATGATATCACTGTCCATGACCATCTCATTGTTAGTTAAAACTATCGTCTGTAATGTATGCACAGTCAAGTCTTTCCCAGGAGAGGATGGCACCGCATGGAGAGGTATGGAAGGTATGGGTGGTTAGAATTACTCTGGCAAGTTACCTGAATAGATTGAGTTACCATCACAAAGGACAGTGAGGGAGATAGCAATTATGGCGGTTAGAATATCACGGATGTATTTCAGGAGTTGAAAGGAAAGAGAACTTCACTTGTCCATGGAGCTGATGTACCAGCTAGGAAAGTCCATCCTGTAGTTGAACAGCGACATTAAACTGAAGATTGACAAGTTCTGGAGTTGAAACTAAGTCGTCTTGTTCCCTAAGCTGCGGTGTCAGCTGGGAAGAAATTCTTGTACAGTCAAGGACTGTAGCTTTGTCATGAAGAGAAGGTTCTTGTCAATACTGAGTGGAAGCAACGGCAGAAGGATTCTGTGCACAAAGAATCTTTCTGTGTGGACCGTACCATCTTTAACAAGGGGACTCCCACCTGCGTCATGCAACGCAGCACCTGTGTATCTCCTGCGAGAGACACTACCAAGTCACTCCGTGTAACGACTTGAGAAAGAACTGAATCAAAACTGTGTATTCTGTGTGTATAACTATGACAGAGCCGGCAACCTGTCAAGGACCTCAGCTAAGACGCAACCTTTAATTTCCTTTTATATTTTCCTAACTTTGTATTCATTTATCTGTATAATATCTTTGTTACCCGGTATAAATAACATTTCATTTATTGGCAACACAGATGTCTCTGGGTCTTATTCAGGTGTAAGTCGCATCTATAAGCCTTCGTTGCGAATGGATGTTTAATATGAGCATGTGTGTATGCAGTAAAGGTTTCTTTTTAGTAGGCAACAAGGATTGTGACAGTTGCATGTGGCTATTACCTTTCCTTTGACTTAATTCTCAAAACTAGTTTTACAAATCCAGTAAATAACTCCAAATAAGGCAAATGAAACACAGCCACTCTATCATCAATCATGGTCTGAATGAAAGAACAGTACTATATGGTGTGCACAAAATCAGACAAAATTTTACACAAGATCTATACCTGAATGGTTCCATCTTTTCCTTAACGCACATTTATCAAATTTTGTGAGTATTCTATTTAACTCGGATCACACAAATTTCATGACCAAATACTTAAACCGGATCTTGTGTTCTTTCTACAAGAATCGCTGATGAAGTTAACACTTTTGCACATGATGTTGCAGAGCTCAGCACTTATTGCAACATAATCCAAAGCGCTCCAAGGGAAGCCTGTGATCAAGAACCAGTGAGCTGGGCTGACACGAATCTTTGGTGGCAGACTGATTAAGAGCATAATGATGACTCACAGGTCACCGGATTCAGATACCTCCTCCCATCCATCATCATAAAAACTGGAAAACAAGTTGCGCATCTTCTCAATGCTTCTGTTCAGCACTCGCTGGTACTGGAAAAAAAAATGTTCAAAATTGTTTCACCTCATGATGGGAATTCCAGGTACTAAAGAAATATAAGCATTAATCAAAACAGCGCACGGTAAAACTGGACAAAAAAGACAGGAACAGAAATCTTTCTCAATCACAGGTAAAAGTTTTTGGAGGAGACAGAATGAGCAAAAACACCTTCATTGCATACGAACCATCATTATCCTGCTCTTGTCAAACTAAGAACTCGTTGCTTCTGGCAACTGAAAACAGCACCTATAGGCTAAAGTTATCATATCTGATCACAAGAAATACCTAAGCTTGAAAAGGCACAACCTGTCAACTTTCCCAATAAAAATGTCAGGAAGGTGCTATGGGCTCATTCAAATGAATGGAAAAAGCAAAAAGTTGTGTGCACAAACGGTCCAGCCCCCCACCTGTTTTACTGAAGATGTAGTTCTTCTTGGTTTCCTGACTTTGTGAGACGGTCGGCGCGCCTGTCGCTTGGCAACAGGGACAGAAAGCATTTGCTCAGCAGCCACAGTTTCTCCTGCAGTTGTTATGCCCCTTTGCTCATCAGGCCCAACTGATCTTGCATGAGCGCTTTCTTCTATTGCTCTTTGTTGTCTGTCACAGACGCACAGACACCAGAGGAATGCTAGTCAGGTACCATGACAAGAACAGCATTAACAACCACTGGAGACTGCCGCACTTTGAACATAATGTTGGAGATCGCAGAATTCACTTCGAGCATGCAAATAAAACCACTCAGTCTGCAACACATTTTTGAGTCACACCTAACATCTTCACGCTCAAAGACTTTTAACATGGTGATTGGTTTACTTTTCAATTGATGTATATTCAATGTCACCCAAGGGGGAAAAAACCCACACACACACACACGTGAGAACAGTACCACACCTCTGAACTGTGTGTCGAAGATCTGCCAACTGAATTCGACATTGTGACAGTTCCTGCTGAAGTTCATTTGCCTGGTTCTTTAGTGACCTTAATGAAATTTTTAAAAAATCCAATCAGTTCACAACAAACAGACACTTAAAATAATAATTTTCTTAGCAGTACATCATAAATAGTTGCAGATGTATTAATTTCTTAAAAAGATAAGAACCAATATCATTAAAAACGTTCATGTTTAACAGACAACTGTTCTTATTTTCAAAGTGTCACGGTGGAGGCAGCGGGGTTCTGGGAGTGTTTAAGCAAATACCCCCGCCCCCACCCAAGCAAACAGGAAGAGAAGACAAATTACTGCTTACTTTTTCTCTTCCGAAAGGTTGTCCCTCTCCGCTGCAAGCTCCTGTAAATCTTTCTCCAGCTTCCCAATGTGCAAGTCTCTATTCTGAAGCTGAGGGGACAGAAGAATGATCAAGACTGAATAAAAGCTCTATTACACTACAGGGAAAAAAAACAAGTTCATTTGTTGAAACAATCAACCTGAAACTTGTCAAAATACATCCACAGGCATTTGTGTAATCCCTTGAATATCGCATCCACAGGCACTTGTGTAATCCCTTGAATATCGCATCCACAGGCATTTGTGTAATCCCTTGAATATCGCATCCACAGCCCTGCATGCAAACCAACAAGTCTGTGAACTATTGTGCGACCCACACCCAGCCTCAACGCTTTTCTTCTCTGCCCACGACTATCTTGAGTGAACAAACATCAAAGATGCCGCAGAGGCCGTGAGGGAAATGGCTTTCATGAGGACACTGTACTTTGAATAGAGTTTCGTAGTCTTATGATCATACCCGTGACTTCAGCATCGCTAATTCACTCTCCATCTTGAGCTGCCCATCACAAGCTGCCTCGCGTTTCTTCATCTGATATTCAAACTCTGTGAACCACAAGAAAGTCAAGGATGTCAGAACAAAGCCATGCTCTTGAACTGTTTTACCGGCCACAACCTGTGAGCCTGCATGTGCAAAGCAGGCATTACAAAACATCCAACATGAACAGCAGGATGTAGTGCTGTCCTCATGAGATCTGACAGGACAGGAAGTAATAATGGAAAAATGATGGAATGAAGGAACAACAATAAGAAAAACTGCCTTCAAAAGGAGGAGGGGTCTTACTGAAGATTTACATTAAAAGTGACCCAAAACTTGTCACTTATCTTGTCAAATATTAATATGCATGTGTAGAAAAAGAATTGGGTCATTTGGGTTTTTTTTTAAGAAGAGTTCTGGTTTTCATTAGTTTGTAATCTGTCGGCTATTTTCCAACATGATTTGTCCTAGAACCATGGCTTTAGCTCTTTGTTCCAATCCACACAAACATCTGTCAGCTGTTTTCCCTCCTAATTTCTGCTAGATGTTTGCCTTTATCTCTTCATTCCTGTCATCAAGAAAAGACAACACACCCTCACGCTGCGCTTGCAGGTTCACTCTCAGCTCATGCAGTGTGGCAGCATCCGTGGAGGCCTGTACTCGTAGCTCGTCCAGCTCTTCCTGCAGATTTTGCCTGTGACAAGACTGCCATGTCACTTACTATATCCAGACACAGGATGTGAGAAATGAGTCCATGAGTGGGACTGTGTGAAGGGGAGAGGGTGGGTGGGGATTGTGTCCAAATGTGTGCACTTCTCTATTTGCATATGCTCCTGGGTATGGCATGTTGCTGTGCACGCAGAAATGTGTGTGAAAAAAAAATCTGACACAAGAAGTTGTTTGACACTACTCAGTCGCTATACATCAAGTCTTGCATTCATACAGAATTTTTCAAACATTTACGATTCCAAGCAACCCCATACTGCTGAGAACTTCTTTAAAAAATAATAATAATAAAAAAAAGAGTTAACATGTCTCGTTACCTTTCCACCTCTAGACTACGATTGTGAGACTTGAAATAAGCTAGCTCGTTCCAAACAGCATCGCTGTCTTCTCTCCGTAAGAAGCGGGGATCACTTCGCTCCAGTTTCTTCTTCTTCCGGCTGCTTAAGAAATACAAGGATGAGACGGCGGGACAAGTAGCAGAGCTCAACATTCAGTTATGACCTCTTTTAAAACATTCTGGTTTGAAAAAGAAAACAGTTGTTTGTGCAATGTATAGCCCATATTTGTACACAAAATTGTAAAAAATGAATCCAACCTTGTTTGAGTATCCTCCATGACCTTCAATTGTTCTTGAAGCAGCTTCTCGCTGTGCTGTACTGCTCGCAGCCGCTCTAACCGCCGACTGTGGGCTTTCTTAATTGCCTCCAACTCACCACACTGCAAAAGATTCACCAATTTTAAACACCCCTGGCTTTTAGGAAGCAGACTGTGTCTTCTACTTTTGTGCTTTTGTTTTATCTGCTCATTTTAGAACAAGATTTTACCAGGTATGCAGCTATTGCCTATAAAGTAAATAAATACACTTTACTGCCCACAAAGATTGCACATGTACCTGCAGAAAACGTGGGAAGATCCTGGTAATGTCTTGAAAAATAAAGACAAAAAAGTGTTAGAATTCTTCCATGCACACAGTACTTTGCAGTTTGCAGCTCACCCTACAGGTTTATGTACCCACCTTGAGCTCTAAAAGTCGCTGAGTGTCGGCAAGTCTGCGCTCAGCTGCAGACTCAGCATGTGAAGGAGTGGAGTGCCGACCAGTTCGCTGAGTATAAGAGACATCAAACTCTAAACAATGCTCCACTCCATGTTCTGCGGACTGGTCCAGTCTTCCAATTGTTCTGAAGAATGTTTGTCGAATGGTATGTGACAGCAGCAGACACACCAGGCATACTAATTTAAAAATCTTAGATTCTAGATGGTCTAGCCCCTACTCACTGGCTCTCAGCATGTAAACAGGTACAACCATTTTCTTTAAAGCTCTGTCACATGGAAATTGGAGATGACCGTAACACTGTTAATGCAGGTTCTATTTACCAGACCTGATAAGAAGAAATCATTTTCTCAATTTCCCCAAATTTTAATCAGATATATTTTTCACTCTATCCTAACATTTTGAGACATGAATCTGAGACAGGTGGTACACAAAATGTCACTTGGCCTTCGCTTTAATTTTTAATCGGATGATTACAAAAAGAATACAGGGATATAACAAGGATAAAACAACAATGCTTTTCCTGTCTCCGTTTCTAAAATGTTCACCCTCAGCATACTTCTCCAACTGCCGTAAAGCTTCCAGGTCACGCCGTGCTTCCAGTGTGCTTTTGTCAGCTGCCGTCTGATGATAACAGCACAGAGAAAGATAAGTAACAGGTAATATGAAATGACACAAAATCTGTGGCGCATGCATGTGCATGTATGTGTGCATGCATTAGTATTGAGTTTGAACTTTACAATGGCTAATAACAGATATAGACACAGAGCTAAACGAGAAGAGCAGACAAGTAGAATCAAATGGTAATAACTTCTAATTAAGGGTGAAAGGAGACAGCAGCAGGGTCAGAGAAGAGTTATCAAGCAGCTCAACAAAGAATATTAGCATCTGATGACACATGCACATTAGTACAAACATGTACGATGATCAACACATTCCACTTTTCATCACCACCACAAAAAAATCAATCAATCTCACCAGGTCAAGATCCAGGAAACTACCACCATGATTCATGTTGTTGAGCTGTTCCTTCAAAGTTTTGGCCTGTCCCTCCAATCTGGCTACAGCATCATCACGTTCCATCAATTCCTACATAGCATTCATTGTGATTTAAAAAACCAGTAGTGATACATGTTTGCTTATCAGTAACAGAACATCAAGGGACAGACGCACACAATCAGAGGATCACAACATTAGTAGTAAAAATGTCAGTGATGAAACTAGTAATAAAATGACAGTGGTGACAGAACATTGGTACAGTGCAATAAAATGTTAGCGCTGACACAACACTGCAAACAAAATATTATTAGTATGAGCAGCCACACACACACAAACAAAATCTAAAAAGATTTCTATGTAACGAAGCTAGTGAAATATACATTCAATATATAATGAATGTAAAAATATGTAACAAAACATGAATTTGTCTGTCCACACCAATGACGTATATGAAATCAGTCAGCTAAATCACCGACCTTCTTTAGTTCCAAGATTTGTTGTCTCAGCTCAGCCTCATTTTGTTTGGCCTTTTCATAGCGGGATGTGATATCTGTGTACATCTGAAAAATGAAATTTCAGAAATAATGAAAGGGTGCAAACCAAATGACATGTGGTCGTTACCAATCATCTGACTCTTCCTCCAATGCGCCTGTAACTGTAAAAGGTATATGTTTCTGTTATATTGTTATTATTGCACTTCACGAGCCAAAAGCCTTGAAGTCCTTCAAGCAAAAGATGAAATATCCTCAAAGTTTGTAGGCCAGAGAGTAATGGGGGATGCACTGTTATTTTGATTCTGATACATTATTTAACTTTTGCTTCAAAGCACAAGCCCTGCTACATAAATTATCCTGAGACTTTTACATCAGCAAATTCCTGTCATATTATTTAGGTCAAGAACAATGGCTATGGTTCATTTGTCAATTTAAATTTCCCAGTTTTTATTAGCTTGGACCCCCAAGCTCAACTATCTCAACAATGCAAAGAAAGATAACGACTGCTTAACAAAACAGCTAATTATTTATTTACAAGTACTGGAAAACAGGTGTACGATCATTTACGCTATTCCACTTCCACCGACATAAGTTAATATCATGAACTTTTGCACTCACATGCTGGCATCAACATTTGTACATATGCCTACATCAATCATATTCTATATAACAAAGAAATATGTGCAGTATTGCTAACTGTAGGGCTGAAAAGTCCTGCAAATCTTCACATCAAAGTCTGTTGACAGTCTGACAGAATACTAGTGGATCGCACTAGCACTAACACACAGAGCTTGCACAAATAACACATGACGAGAAGTCCTCAATCCTTGGAAAATATCCCCATTTTGATCTTTTGTGGATGTCTACAGCTATGAGTCAGCTGCATGCTGGTCTCTTACAGTCCCAGCTGTCAAACGAGCTGTCCACTCACTCGGCACGTTATACCAGTCCTCCGTTCACCAGTAATGCAGATACCTTCAGCCAGTCCACTCAGCGTCAGCCTCACTTTCTTTCTAGCGTAGCGCTGATCCACCTCTAGTGTCGCACTGGTCCTATGTCTCTGGTGGGGTCATCTCGGGTCTCCTCACAGGACTGATGAGCCTCCTGTTTTGCCTCTCTCTGAAGCAATACTGAGCGGCCCTTTTTAAGGGTTCAGGCAGGCATAACCCGCACAGCCATTTGGCTGAGCCAGAAAGCAGTGCAGATAACCCTGCTCTCCACCCCACTGACCTGGGCCCTTCCCCTCCCTGGGGAACACGAGGGGTGGTGATGCGCCATTTCCAAATTAGGCAGCAAAATGGTGAGTACAGACATTTCTATCTCATTTCGCAGTAATTTGCAAGAAAAATCAGAACACTGAGTGTTGTATTATTATTGTAGTAAATATACCAAAGCTAAGCACAAAAAAATGGAATAAGCTCATTGTTGTGATTTTTCCGGCGTCTAGTTGCCTACCCAATCAGGAGGTAGAGCAAATTGTTACGGCCGACCCAATTGGCTCGACAAAACAGCCAGGAGAGACCGCGCGGTGGAGCGGGGAAGGTAGCCAGCTGAGAGCGAGGGGAACCCGCACCCCGTCCCTCGGTTGACCCGTCACCCTGAGAGGGGGTCGGCTGCGAGGTGGGGGCGAATAACACTCCGGGCTACAGCCTACCACCTAGAACGGGTAGAAAGCCCATTCGCATTTTTCTGGCAAGTCCGCGCTCAGGGCTATATAGGCGCCCGACCGCAAATGTTAAGGGCCGAAATGTGAAATGCCGATTGCCGTATGCCGATATCCGTATGCTGAAGGACGAAGGTATTACAGACGAGTACAGGCATTATCCTCGACGTGGACTGAGAACCAGCAGTGCTTCTGCAACAGGGGTGACTCTTACCAGTCAGGAAAGGAACTCGGGCATTTTGGACCAGTGTTGTGATTGTGGAGCTGAGAGACGTGGCGTCTGCGGTATTCCTATCCAGCATCGTGAAAGTGAGTTTACGTACAGTGTAGGACACGACCGTAGCTCAAAGCTAGAGGAACAAACTTAGACGATAGTAAATCAAACTTGTTGATTTGTCGGTTTGTAGAAACGGTTATTTCTTGTGTGATCGTCGGTCGATCTGATTGTGTGTTAAGACGTCGACGTGACGTCATATTCAGAGAGGTTTTGGTACGGAACGGATAAAGTTTTCTTGTGTTTACCGAAGTGAAGTATCGGTACGGTGAAATTCATAACCCGGTCAATAACGTGTGCGTGTGGATACGTATAGCGTAGCTGGGATGAATGTATGAGAGTGCGAGTGATTGTTCTCCATGTCAGTAGATGTATATTGGAGCATCATTCCTGGTGTAGTGAAATATTCTGTTGTAACTGTAAATAAATAGAGTAGTGTATTATCGCTGCCCTCTTTTATTAAGTTGTGCGCGTGACAAGCAAGGGGGTGGGGGCTTGAGCCGATTGGAAATTGATTAAATTAGGCAGCGATTACAGTGGTAGTTTCCCCCTTCTTGACACATTTTTTTATGTTGTGATAACTCTAGTCAACGAGCAGACGAGTAAAACACATAAGCGCCATACCCCTAGACACGACAGAGACAATACCGCGACACTCATGTGTAGGGAATCAAAGGACACTACTGCTAACCATCTCTCACCTGCTGCAGGGAATTGGCTTCCATGGAGAAAGCATCCTCTTGGTTCTTTATCACTGAAAATTACACACGCTTTCAATAATTAGGGCAAGGATTCCAAAATGACAAGGACTTCACAACTCATTTCATGCAAGTAGCACATTACCACAAATCTTTAATAGAAAATTCCTGAGACAGCTCTACGTGTACTACAGCGTTCCTTTTGGGCCACACAAAGTGCTGTTGGTCAGTTCTGCATTACTTCTGAGAATGGTGGTGCTTCGCTTCATGATAAAGTCCACCAAGTAGAGCTTTTTTTTTTTTGCAGCTGTGAAGTATTTGCTTGTGCCAGCACAGTTAAAGTCTTTGAAGGCTCACTGTTTTCCAGTCCCAGGCTTGACCATTTCTCTAAAATGATCATGGCCACCACTGAATAAATGTTTTCTCTTAAAAAAAAAAACAAGCCTTATACTGCTACACAAGGCAATTATGTAGTTCTTGCACCAAATGTAGACCACAAATTTACCAAGGTACAAAGGTGGATGTCTGGGATAACAACTGTATGTGACCGACTTAAAAATAAATCCCTAATAAAAATACAAGAAATGGGAAAATCAACGGCAGAAACATTAAAAGACCCACACAAATCACTTACTGATGTGGGTGTCATGCTGCAAAGACTGTAGTTGCCGAATGAGATCAGCCTGCTGGGCAGAGTGCTCTGTGAGCTGGTTGTGATTGGTCCACAGTTCCTTCAGCTCCTTCCTGTGGACCCCATCAACAGAGTCAAGGCTGACATGAGGTTCAGCCACTTCCACAGAGCATAGGAAGGCACACAATACAAATGACACTAACACACATGTACACCTGTCTGCACTCTCTCTCTCTCTCTCCCTCTCACAGACACACATACACATGCATAGCATGCACACTTGTGTGTCCACACACACACACACACTCACAAATACACAGATATGTGCATAAACATGAATCCTCACCTGACGGTTTCCAACTCTCGGTTTTTGAAGTCAACTTCATGGGTTAGCTGCTGAATTCGCCGTTCAGCCCGTTCTGCTTGAACATGACTCTCTTCCAGCTAAACAAACCAGTAATCACATTGCATCCCACTCACCAACTAACCAAACACTTTCTACAGTGTGAAACAGCTATGTCACCATATGATCTTCTCAACGTAAAATTCCTTCTTGTCCACATGGCCAAACTGAATTACACCCCACATCCTGAGTTTCCAACTATCTGTTCTGAAGTACACTTTCATCATATGACAAGTTACATTAAAATTTGTAAATGTTTCATTATAACTACAAACAAGCACTGATTTATTAGTAAATATCATATAACATCATAATAAAGCTATCTGGCAACCTTACACTGAAAGTTTCAGTTACAGAACTCTACTTTGATGCAGGAACACTGTTAGTTACATAGTCTTCTCAAATAAATAATTGATCTCTATACATCAGCTGCAAATTAAAAATTAGTTGGGCTTACCTCCTTAATAAGACCATCAAATTTTGAGATCTTCTCAGAAACATCCTTCTCTAAATGCTGTAAAAGAAAAAAAATATATCATTCTATGTTCACTGTGTTTTCCATTCGTCAGTCATGTGCCACATCCTTTCACAAGCTATTCTCATGAAATTAATGACAGAAAAAGATGCGGTGGTCCAAAAGGAATGATTGTGCCATACAACCAAGGCTGTCACTTACTCTCACTTAAGCCTTGGTCACAGCCCAGCTCTAAGGTAATCCCTTACCCTCACGGTACGCTCAAGTTCCAAGCGTTTGTCTGCCACACTAGACTTCTCCTCTCGGACAACTTCCAACTCTGTAGTTAAGGCTGTGAGTCGCCTTTGTAATTCTGCAAAAACAAAAAAAAATTTCTCAATCTGCTGTTTAAATCTAAAAATATAATTTCAAATTTGAACTGTGTATGGTAAGGGAGGCAATTACTACTGTCATTCTTTAAATTAATCTTTGAAATTACTTCCCCTGCTCAACACTGTCTTCACAGGCACGTTGGGGTTTATGTATTTATTTATATACTGCTCATTCAATGTCAAGAGGAACATTGCCCATTATCTAGTTTAAACCCCATTTTCTAACTGACATGAACTCTGATATTCTAAGAATTGTATATCTCATTTGCAAAAATTTCAAGTTCTCAAAATCTTTGATTAGAATCTCCAGGATTTCCTGATCACAGGCTTCAAAGTGTTCTTAATTAATTAATTCTTAATCACTTAATTTTCTAGCAGACCTCCTAGGACGCTCCTTGAGGACAGAATCTCCAAATGAGTGTGCAAGATGAAAAGGACTCTAAATTTTATCACTGCTTCATCTCACAGGCTTGCTTCCGTGACTGCTTTCATCACCATGGCAAAAAAAGCAACAGAGTGCAAAAAAACAAAGCCACTGGACCTTGCACCTTAAGCTTCTTTACTCAATAAACCCCAAAACTATGCAACAAAATGTCACAGTAGGGGTACATATACGTAACAAAATTTCACATTGGAAGTATGCCTTTGCAACTAAATTTCACAGTAGACATACACAAAACACTTAAGTCAGAAAATGTGAAGTATATATGTAGAAAGAAATTGCTGGTTCCATTATCAAGATCAACACAGGTCCTCCACACTGGAATGTTTACTGTTTTTGCAGTCACTTAATGGTCGAAATGGTTAACAAAAGAAACTGCATACACACCACATTGACCGTTTCGAAGAAAGCTGGAACCAAGAGTTCAGCTTTCAGAAATGGTGTAATTTCTTGCAGCATTTGTTTTGCTGCAAATGTGGAACTGTCCATTAAAAAAAAAGTTTCACAACAAGTCTGTTGTTGATTCAATTAGATTTGAAAAGTCAGACCTTGCAAGGCAGGAACATTAAGCCAACCACAAGCATGCTCAGTGTGTTGAAGAATTTGGGAAGTTGTTAAGGAATATACCCTCTAAAACTTCTCTGTGAGGGTAAGCTTACCTTTTAAAATCTTAAGGAGGGAGTGCAGACCCACGTCGCACAGACTCTATCAACGTTAGAAATCTAACTTTTGCTAGCAAAGATATCAGCTAGTGATGCTAAGCAACAAACTTTTGAGAAGGCTACCTGGAAGTACATCAAAAGATGCCAACGCATGACGAATTTATCAGACAAATAATCATTAGAATCAGTCTGATGATACAGACATAAAAGCTTCGAAAGCAGATTCAAAGGTGAAACAAAGACTAAGAAAAGCACCGATGAATTTTGTAGATGACGAACATTCAGATTACTGTATTTTAAAATTCGTTGGAATCATTGTCCTGAGCTATAGTTGGCTCGAATTTCACAAACCACTTTTGTGTGTATCACAAACGTTCGGAGTAACTGCTAATTACTGCTGCCCAGTACCTCAAAAGCTGCCTTGTGCTGGATCGTAGAATTTTAGCCTTTCTTTTCGCTACCAAGGCCAAGGCTTTCTTTCTAGTGCAGAACCTAGCTTTGTAGCATGTTTGGAACGCACATCAGAACTCTTTAAATAAAAACTGATGAGCCCTGTTAGGGTAAGGAAAAACCTGTCCAGTGCCATACTAAACAATAGATCCCCAAGAAAACACTTCTACAACTATATGCACACTCATATTTAATAACTCAATATATACAATGTCTATTCCTTTTAGAACTTTACTGTTACTGCATTGAGGTAACTCAAAAACAAATCAAATACAGTTGTAATCATACATATCACAGATAAGACAAAAAGCACCAGTGCAGGAAAGATGTTCAGATATTTTAAATTTGAAAAGTTATTGCACACTGTAGTAATTATGCAAGATGCATAATTTTAAATATGCCAAACTCAGCTCATAAGCCAGATGTAACTACCACCTTTTTATTTCAACAGGAGAATCCAGTTTTAGGTTTGATTCAGCAAGGTCTTTCTAAACCCTCAAATAGTGCATCCAGTTGGGGTATGGGCTTTCAAAACGTGTTCAAATGCCATCAGCAATAGATCAATGGCCCATATCTCACCATGTTTCTCTCGCTGACTGTCTTCTACTGTGCGTCTGTAGGCCTCATCCATGCTGCGTTCTTTGGTTTCAAAACCTTTCAGCTACCAAACCAAGAAAAATCAATAGTAATTAATAATAACCATAAAACTTTGCAGACATACTAAGGGATGAGATGTTAATACAGCACCATCATGATCAAATATATTAACATTTTTCAACTGTTGCAGCCAGAAAAGTAAATAAAAAAAAGGACAAATTGAAGTGACCATCTAAATGAGATGTGTAACTTTATTATTTGTTGTAAATTTGGACAAGCTCCAGAACTCCCAGTAATGCATGATCAGGGGTAATTTGTGCACAAAATTCAAGTACGACATAGAGATTTTCAGGCCGACCCCTGCCTTTGTTTATTAACAAAATGATGTCAGATTAGAGGGTCATTCTGATCCCTGGTTTTGAAAAAGTTCTGGAAGCACCAAGCTCTTTGTTTTTGTTTTATTATTAATAACTGGTCTTCCAAAGTCTTGCACCAAAACTTTCACAAATAGCTGATGGCAGGTATGTGGACGCCTTGGCCATGCAGATGGCAGAAGAGCAACTGTGTGACTTGACAGGATCTTCAAAGTCCCAAGGATGGACAGGTGTCCAGACCTGTCGGCTAGCAAGGCAGAGAGCTGGCGGGTAAGGGGTGGTGCCAATCTAGCAGCTGATGTCCGCTGTCCCTGTTTATTCAGCTGTAGGTGCCAGCTTGAAGGAGCAAGCTTTGTCCCAGCTGTCTTCTCCACTGGCCCGCTAGACACTGCACGGGCTCTCAGCCTGCTCTGCTGCCCCACAAGCAGTCACCCACCGTCACCCATTTCGCTTAACGTTCTATTTACCCAGGAGTGATGGATAGGGTTGACTGGCTGCGTCAAGTGCCGCACCTGTCCCCTAACGCCGGAGGCTAAACTGAACCGAAGATCCAGTCACGGAAAAGTGTTCAGTGAAGGCCGATGGACACTGTCGGTAAGCGCTTAACGTTAGTCAAGTCGGTAACCAAGTAACCGGGATAACAGAGGAGAGGGTGAGGACGCGAGCTGAGGAAACGGAAAAAGAACAGGAGTACCCGGAGAAGACTGTCAGCTCTGTCAACGCTTGCCACCTGCCGAAACAAAACAGCCTGGTCAGGGGATCGGAATTCACGGCATCCGTGACTCAACGCGTTACCGCTATGTTACAGGCCGCCCCCACGTGGTCCGATTCAATCGACAATAACCACAACACTAATTTACATAAAAACCAAGACGATAACAGTTTTGTTAGTATACCTTGTAGTGACGTCATAGCAAACAGCTATTACAGGTTCTCATTACCGGACACTAAAGGTTGCGTTTAACAGGCAATAGTTCCTGGGGAAGCCGACAGCAGACTGGCTACAACCCTGGCTTCCGAACCCGCAGTCGCTGGGTCGACACCCGTGCGCAGAGGCACACGTCCCCAGGTCACCCAGGTAGCCTGTGAGATGGGCACCGCCCTCAAGATGCTGGCCCATACAAACGTAGTGGCCTCATCCACTCAGGTTTCTCCTCATTCCCTCAGGTTTCTCCTCATCCACCCAGGTTTCCCCTCATTCACTCAGGTTTCCCCTCATTCACTCAGGTTTCCCCTCATTCACTCAGGTTTCTCTACGACCGAAAAAGTAAAAAAGGTCAGGGACAATTTTTACCGACGAAATTCGTTACCAGATTGTTCTGCGGTTCCAACCGAGATTCAAATGACGTTGCAAGGAAATTCTGTTTGCGCTAATCGATTGCTAAGTGACACTGTCGAGTTTTGTCTGTAAGAAAAAGCTAGACAAAACCAAATTGAAAACAGCAGCAGAAAATGCAGAATGACGCACAAAATGGCGAACTTCTGAACCTTCTCTCTCTCTCTTTTTTTTAACTTTATTTTTTAAGTAAACACCTCTCAGATTTCATTCCGGCGTCACGTGTGTTCAGGCGCTACTGCTCTACAGCTGAAGATCCGACTGGGAGACACTGGGAGACAGGCTGTCTGCAAATTCTTCTAACAAGTAGGGCACAGCCGGGTTCTTCAGCATCTGGCGTTGTGACAAGATGGATCAGGCCAACGCGGGACAGTGCCCCACCCCCTTCTCCAAACACCCCCGCCCCTGCTGGGCACACACCCTCCCGCCCACCACTCACTGGGACAAGGGGGTGGGTGGGGGTGGAAGTTCGAAGACGGAGGATGTTTGGCAATGTCAACTGCCCCACCAGAGCAGTGCCACGCTAATCAGCGTGACTTTATAAAATCAATTAACAAGGGTGACACGCGTGGGCCGTTATCACCGCGCGGGGAGATAATCTGACCATCCGCATGCTCCACTGCAGCCTCACCCCCCGCCCCCGCTCCCTCCCTCCCCTCGCATCACCTTACTAACCCTGCGTTCCCTCTCCGCCTCCCTGTCTCTCGTCTTTCCTCTGGCTACCCCTTGCCATCTCTTCACAAGCGGAGGCGAGGCACCTAACATACAAACAGCTGTGTCCGTGGAGCGCCAAACTCGTTAAGGAATGACGTCAGAGCTAGTGCCGTCCACTGCAAAAACTCTGACGTCATCTAGCGCATCTCGTGTTCTCTTCTACCCCCCCCCCCTTTGCTATACTGTCCGTTTTCAAGCAGGTCGGTGTCACATGATATTTTGCGGAAAGGGAAAACCCTTTTCGGTGGGAGGGGGATTGGACAGTGCGCTATGTTAGTACCCCTATACACACACACAGAGTGGTTGTTCATTTCTGCAGTGGTTCATCACTCTTTATCACCCCTTCCCCGCTCTTCCAAACATACGTCCCCTCAACAACAACCAAAAAAAAACCCTCAGACAATTTATCGCAGCGAGGTAAGAGACACCAGAACTGTACTCTGCTGAAGGAACTTTGACCTCATTAACTACTAACATAATCCCCCCGTCCATAATGCAAGTAATTTTAGACCCCTGAGTCTGTGCATCCAACGTCACCGTCATATTCTAAGTTCAAGCGTACTGTGAGTGCGTGTGTGCATAGCGGAGAGAGGACTGCAGAAGGGGAGAGAGTCCCACTAAGTACTATCCCATCTAGTCCAGGCACCCGTGCCCAGTCCCCTCCTGTCGCTGCCTCTCGTCGACCACGGGATCTTCACAGAAAGTCTTCAAGTGGCGGACCCCCGAGCGGGCTCAAGACGCCAGACTTGCGTAATAACAGTGCCGCTATGTCGGACCGCGGGGTAGGTTGTCACTCCCCTCCCCGCGCCACACTCGGCAGCCCCTCGTTTCGGCTGGTGCTGCAAGCGACCGGAGGGAACCGCCGGGTGACATACAACAAGGGGATGGGGGTGCAACGGGGAGAGAAGCAAACCGCCAGCAAGTGGGCGACATCAACGCGGAGGCAGGGGGGCCGGACGGGCGTGCGGGACGGGGTGCAAAGAGACGGCTACAGGGAATCTGGCCAGTCCAGAGACTGGAACCGGCGAGTCCCCGAGATGCCAGCTCCAGGCCCGTCCCATCAGCCGGTCAACAAGGGAACAGGAGACGGGAGCGCTTGCTAGCTTCGGGAGAGAAGTGGGGGTAGTCGGGGGGGGGGATGGGACGGAACGATGGATGCTGCGACTGTTGCTGGATGCTCTTTCGGCGTAAACGATGGCTATTGATCGGGTTTAATAACCCCCAAAGACGTAACACTGTGTCCTATCGATCGCTGCGTCTGGGACAATCTGAAATCACATTAGTTCCATGCTTTGGTCATGGGTAGCGGAAAGGGGGAGGGGTGAGGGAAAGGGGGAAAGGACGGAAAAGGACATCGGGATAGGAAACGGACATACATATCTGCACACATATACATAGCCATACACAAAGGCAAGCACGCATGCAGGTGCACATACCAAGTAAAACACATCAGGGCATATGAAATAACCGGCAAGCCAGAGAAACTTATGGCCAGGATGAGGGCGAGGACGGGAAATGACACCCTGCTTAGACTTGTTGCTGAAGTAAGACACATCAAAACAAAGACAGAAGTCATTGGGGTGGATGACGTGGGGAGAGGTGTTTCGTCCAGACAAAAGACATGAGAATGCTGTCCCACGTCGGAGCATGCACGAAGTGCTGCAAGACATTTCAAGAAGACGTCCACCAGCAGGATCTGGCTTCCGGCAAAGCTATGTAACCTAAACGCCCAACTCCTTAATTCCTACCCCCCCCCCCACCACCATCCAGGCCCCCAGGTCCTGACTAGCCAAGCAGCCAATCGGCCGGCCGATGACAAATGGTGACACGCGACCCTCGCCTCTCCGGCCCGCTACACCGTACAGCACGTTGCACAACGTCAAAGTCGCCGGGAAACACGCCAACGAGATTAGTAACGATTCCCTGCGACACCGCTCGCCGCGCAATCAATGGTCTGCGACCGACCCGCACGGGGGGGACTGCCGGAGACTGGCGGGGACCGCAGGGCGGTCGGCGGACGGCGGCCTGCGGGCTGGGCCGGTGGCGGGCCGACCGTGGCCATGTGCCGACGCAAATTAGTCAAATCCCTGGCAGCCCGCGGGCCTTAATTAAATAACCACAAAAACGTAATCAAGACACGGGCCCTGATTCTCGGAGATAAAACAAGTGAAAGGCACCGGGCTGTTGCATTGAAAATTGGTCAGCCGCTGTACTTTGTTTCCGGCTGGTAAGGATGACGGCATGGTGGAAGGAGGAGGGGGAGAGCGGCTAACTCGACAGCAGGGGTGCTGGCTGCAGAGAAGCGGCGGGGTGAACTAGGGGAATGTGATGTAATTCTGGCGGGGCGAAATTAACAGATGGGTCTTTCCATGACTTGTGCGGGGACGCGGTTCGATTCCGCGGCCGTCAAAGCCGTTCTCTCGCTGCATGCGTGCACACAGCTAAGCGTCCGCGAGCAACGAAGAGCCCACCTGTGTCCTAAACATTCGCCCTCCGGGTCTCCGTGGAGTTTTCTCCAGCAAACGGTGTTCCCGGAAGCCGGGGCGGTAAAGGAGACATCACAAGGTTGCACGGAATGTTTGCTGTCTGCTCGTGGTTGGTCTGCTGGCGTGACATCCCTTGCAACGCCTCTACTTCCGGCATTCACCATCATCTCCGCCTGTTCGTTTGGCTGAGGACTCGTCAGTTTTCAGGCCCCGCCGATTATTGCCCGGCACGCGCTCCGCACGCTATATACCATGCTGCATATATGACTAAAAGCATGTGTTTCGCCCGCTGCTAACTAGGCGATTAACAGCTTCATCTCCCCCCGCCTCTGCATGCACACATTAGCACGTGCGCATGTGTGAGAGCTGTCACTGAAAAAAAATGTTTTCCGCATGCCATGTTGTTGGCCGATTTCCTTTAAAGACAGTATGAGGCCACAGGCCGCCAGCGTCACAGCACATAATTCCGGCCTTACACGCATTAACCCTGTCGAATAAAAAAAACAATAATCGTTTTTTTAAAGCCTAGTCCACATTCATCTGATTTGTCAACTGTATCAGACTGTATATACAGTTGTAGAGACAAATTATTTTGCTCTAATATTTCTGAGAACTGATATGGTAACCATGAAAAGTGAGCCAGGCTCCATGACATTGTCGAAGTTTCGAGGCACTACCCTTCATCAGGACAGAACGCACAACAAGTGTTATGGGCGATATCGATGAAACCGCATGATTTGGTTGACAGAACTAGATTCCCGCGATTGTTCGTTTAACCAACTCCAGTCGTCTGACATCGGCATGTGTCAAGACTGAAATTAGTGTGTCGGAACGTCCTTCCAAAGGCAGAGCGATGGAACACGATTACGAATGTGGAATTTCATACGACCTTATCTGAAAGGAGCGTCTGCAATCAAAACAGCAAGTTAGTTTTCTTAAGCCAAAAACAAGAAAAACGCCGACAGAAAGTGCCTATATAAAGCATAGGAGAAGCGAGGAAAAGAGTGGGATTTTTTTGTGTGTGAAAGTTTTCAAGAATTATTTCGACGGCGTCCGTAGCTTTTTATCCTTCATCGCCAGGCCCATGTCCCCCCTTCACTTTCCCCCACTCAGGGGAAGAAAGAACATGTTTGGTTCACTCGAACCGAGTGCCAGCAGCGAGGCAAGGGCCTGTAGCCGTGACCGATGTGGAAATGTCCGGAGAAGGAGGATGCGGGGGGGGGGGCAGAAATCAAAGCTGGCTACGAGAAGCCGCTGTAGTCGTGGCCGCGGCGGCGGTTGGCGGTGGCTGGCAGGGCGCTGCTGGTGATTTATCGAAGTGAGATGACAGCTGCAGCTAATTGCCATACACTTTGATGACCAACGCGCCAGATTACACTGTCCCCCTCTCCTCATCGTGGCCCGCTGCACAGCGGCCATCTCTGCCAGCCAGGGCCCGTTCCGTTCCATTCGGCTTCTTGCACTTCGGGCTGCGTGACTGGTAGACCCCCCCCCCTTTTCTCCCACTCCCTTGCTCCGACTTTAGTCAATGGGAGAAAGCTACGCTTCGCTCAGTCTGCCAGCAACTCTCTTCTCGCTCTCGCTCTCTCTTCTTATTTTCTTTACTTTTTTCTGTCTCTTTCTTGCGTTTCCCTGCAATTCGTGGCCAGTCTAAAAAATGTCATTGCCCATACCAAGGGAAAAACTATTTGCCTCATCTTCCTTTCCTAATTCATCAAACGGGAGGGATGGCGGCATCCATTCTGGAGGCAATCCTCAGGCGGCGAGGCTCGTGTGACAGCAGCTGAATCCACTTGGCCCGCCACCGCTCCCCGCCCCTGTACCCGTCCGCTGGGGACGCGCCCGCAAATTGACAGTGTCAGGGCAGGCAGTTGCTCCCCCTTTGCCGGAACTCTCCAGACAAGGAACGAATGTCAGGTCCGATCCAGCGGCCCGGGGAAGGCTGGATGTATCCTTTGACACTTCCCAAATTTACTGTCTCCTCCCCCGGGGGAGGGTCGGGACAAAAGTAGCAGCATCCCCCTCCTCCTCTGGCCTCCCTGCAGACGAGCAGCAAGTGCGGAGAAGCGCGGCAAGTCCAACTTGTATGTCCATTTATCACGGCGTTTGTAGGTATGGCGTGCTGCACCGCAGGGGCTGCTTACGCACGACATGGACAGCAGACCCGGAGACAACTGAGCGCCCCAACAGCCCGACGCTGTCGGATCTCTCAGACGACAAGAGTGCACGGGCGAGCGAGTTACCGCGTGCACTGATCACGACCACCACATTCGAAATCACTGACTCTCGCATGCCCTCCGAATTCCTCTCAATGGTGGAACTGGTGGCGCCACCTCCGCATCCTTTTCCTTCAGCAGGTCACATCGGAAGACATGCCTTCATGCCATTCAGGAAAACAAAAGCCGTGGGTAAAGCTGGTGGAAGCGCACCATTTATCTGCATTTTGACACTATCTACAGGCAAACTTTAGAGACAGCTGGGAAATCGTTTTTATTATGCTTGATTCGGCGTCTCTAGAACGCCGCCACGTTTGCTTATGACGTCATTCAACTTCGTCCTATGGTCATAGTACAACCATCTTGTGCCAGTAATTTTTCACAAAACTGGCATCTACATCCAGCTTAGTTTCCAGACCCCAAAACAGCAAAGGTCAATTGTAAAAAGGACTTACATTTTATATTTATTTTAAAGAAGAGCAGAGATTTAAAAATTTTGATTAACAAGAATGACATATATCTATATATTCTCCCCTAGTGGCCGTCAATGGATGCTAAATCAACCGGAAGTACGTAAAAAAAATCATGGCGCAAAATGATAACAGAATGGTAACGTTTCATTCTGGACAATCATATCCTCGTTTCTGCATTGTAGGAACTTGCCACGTCTCCTCCTGTAGTGTAAGTCTTTTCGAAGTCGATAATCGAGAAAGGCGTCAGCGAGAGAGGAGATACCAACGTGGAAGAGAAAGAAGCCACTGCTGTGCCGAAGACCGAAGGAGACTTCCAGCAGACGGTGCGCGAAGTGACCACGGAAATTTGCCATTTCCTCCAGAAGTATACGGTGCCTCGAGACAGGACACGCGGCCCAGTGCCTCTGTCTGCTGGACTGGTCAGCTGGGGTGTCGGGTGTCTCTGGCCTGTGCTAGTGCTGTAGGTCTTGTGGCCAGTCTAGTCCAGCGAGTCGGCCAATACCTTCTCTCGGGGATGTTCTGTCATCTTAGTTCCGGTTCTCAGTCAGAGCTGGTCTACAAGCCTCCTTTATAATAATATTTGGAAGGTTACAAGCTGAGTGCGAACCATCCAGTGGTCCTTCTGTTCCCGGAAGGAACTGCTCTTTTAAATGGTTTCTTCTTTTCCTTCCTTCTTTCTTTCCTGCGATTCCTATTGTTTTCTTTAGTCAGTGACTACTTAATACTGCGTGTGTTTGTTGAGGGTAACTATAAAACTTTTATGCTAGGAACCAAGAGTATTTGTCACCCATTTTATCTTACCAAGCAGCCAAAACGTCAACATTACTCAATACGCAGAAACAATATTCAAATATTCATAAGAACTCATCAATTCCATTAATTTGCTGTAAGCCTGAGAAGTCCAACTTCGGCCTGTTTTCGTCTTTCCCATGTTAAATCCAAATTAGTACGAACAGAAGGACAGAATCAGCAGGTGTGTGGAAGGGTGGGGACTATCCGTCCCATATCCTCTGCAACAGTATTGTCCGAACGAAAGAGTTTTACTTGCGCTCGCAGACTACCTAAGTCATGCAGCTGAAAAGAATCAGAGCTATCCAAAAAGACCCACTGCTGAGGTGTCAGGTGCAGAGTCTTTTGCCCCTTCCCACCTCCCCCCAGCCACTCGCTTAACCACTCGTTTAACCACCACCACACGCCGATCTCTGTTCTTGTGCAAAAAAGCTCTGTGACATTATAGGACGGAGGACAGAGGATGGGGGCATGGGGTGAATTCGTGATAGGGAACATGGAAAGGGGGACGGGGAACAGTCAGGCCTGACAGAAACCGTTTCTAGCGGGCTTCAATAAAGCACAGAGGTATAGATATTTATATGGATAAACCAATCACCTCGTTGCGTCATTCTGCTACTCCCCACCCTCGATATGAAACACACACCCTTACCAATAAGTTGACAACTTTATTAACACTCGTTAACTCGGCGACCCACACGATTACTACCAGAAGAAACTAGTTCCATGTCACAGAGACATATCCATCGTTGAATTACTAGCAGAAGAACCCAGCACCATCTTCGAGGTGGTGTCTCTGGTGAAACACTAAGGACGCTCTTTGAGTGATGAATGATCTGACTGCATCGACGCACCAACCCGTCCCGTTCCCCAGGGTTACGGCTGGACACAGTAAGTAAATACCGAGACTAAAGAATTACCGCCGTTAAATTAAACAAGCGAGGAATACTTTCAGCGAAACAAAACCAGTGAAATAAATAGTTCCATCGTACACCGCAATAAAGGAAGAGAGAGTGGGGGGTCAGAACCCAGAAGGGCAAAGAACAGAAAACCTTGGAAAGGGGGTGTGCCCGCGTGGTTGTGCTCGTGCATGCGTGTGCCAGACAGGAAGAGACGGAAGAAGGTATGAAATGGGTACTGGGTGGGTGGGAGAGACAAGTACGTCGTCTTGCAGTTAATATGACCTTGACAAGCGTATGAATTTGGGTGTGGGAATACACTGCAATGTCAGACACACATAAGGTAAACACACACATCGCTACCAATGTCGATGCAGCGTTGGAGGACAAGAAGATCTGGATGGGCTTCCAGTCCGTGCCCTACTTCGCCCGTAGCCCTGGTCGGCAGAGGACAGACGAGGTCCGAAGACCGTCGCGTCCCCAGAGGTAATGCAATAGATTTACATCACGCACTTGACGTCTGTCACCACCAGTTCTGGGTCAATCGCAGGCTTCCAACACGCCAAGCCAAACAGAGACACTGACATTTTTTTCACTTGTCGGTGGTAATGCTGCTCTTGTCTTTAGTATCTGCATCCCTCATTTTCCCTGGGGCGGCCCGTAATATACGGTAGCGGGTGCTCGCCACCGATACAGAGGGTCATGGATTCGCATCCCGCGCGTCCAGCCCGCGTATTTTCTCTGCGTGTGTTTCGCCGTCGGAGGTTTCTTCTCGGCACTCTGGTTTCCTCCCCTTCGTCTCTGCACACTCCTCACTACCATCTCCCCTTCTTGCTCAGTCATGATAAAGCCTTCGCTGCTGATCTGACATTAAACACGTAACCAATCATTTTCCTTCTCCTTCGTCCTTCTGTCTGCACCTCTCTCTTTTTTCTCTCGTTTATGTTATCGGATCTTTCTGATATTTCTTTAACAAACAGTTTTGTATTATTTCTTAGCACCAGTACCCAGAGTAAACATGGGACCTTTTTGTTGCACTTATATAGGCTACAAGTCTTATACAACGGAATGGGGAGGGGGGGTGAGCACTGATATTAGCTATTCTTCTGAAGAATTTATGAGTGTAGAATACGCATCTGGTACCGTCACCATTATTCCTTTCTATGTACGTAAATACATGTATAATTACACTTATAACTAGCCAGGAGACCCGGCGACGAAATTCTTTTTCCAACTGAGTTCTGCTCCAGCCCGGACACGCATGCGCCAGCCACCTTCAATCCCGTTTAGCGCAAAGACACAGGCTTGAACTTATACATGAAAACAGAAGCCCTAGCTAATAACACACCCTAACTCCCTCTCCTCCAAAAAAAATCGTAAGCTAATATGGGTTTCAACCTACGACATAAACGGTAAACCTAATGTCTTTACCAACTCGGCCATAAATCACCACGGATTGGCCTCTTCACAGAGGATCTGCCAAGTTCCTTTCTTTCGACCCTCTCTTTGCTACGTGGTTGGGTACGATAAGCTCCCTTGGGCACACACGTCTCCATACGGCTATGTTTGAGCGCTGCCAGTACCTTTGTTGGAGTTATCTTTCCATAATTTAAGCGCTCGGTCCTCATTTGTTCTTTATTAATTACTCTTCACAGTAACTATAAGAAGTCAAACTGTGTACAGGTCACGGCTTGACCTCTATCTGTTGTTGTGGTTAGCAACTAGCATGCTGCAACTGCCCCCGGGCTGGGGAAAATCATTTGGGGGGAAAAAAATGCGCGCCAGGGCTTTTCCTCATCCCGCGAGATAGCAATTCCCACCGACTTGCGGCACGCATGCGCGGTGTATCAAAACGCTGCTCATGCGCAGGCCAGTTGCTAAGCACAACAGATAATGATAGGTCAAGTCATAACCTCTACAAAGCGTCACTTCATATAGTTACACTGAAGCGACCAATTTGTTGTGATCGACAGCTGAGTGGTACAGACATGGGGTTTCACAATTAAGTCTCAGGTTCGACCCCTCATTAGCTCTTAAGATTTTTTTTTTTGAGAGGGGATGGGGGTTAGGGATTGGTATTAAATGGGTCTTCTGTTTTCATGTATAAGTTCAAGCAAAACTTTTAAATAAGCCAAATCTGGTCTGCGAATGCGTTCCCGTGGGAATTTCAGACTGCAACCACGCCCACGCCTACCTGTTCTGTAACCCCCAACCCTAACCCTTTACTAATCCCCCAACCCTAACCCCTACCCCTACCCTTGCCTGACGTCTCCCTGTTGTCAAGCTAGCCAAAGGAAAGTACTCTTCATGCGAAAGGGAAAACACTGTATGGTGTTTTTTGCACGCTGATTGTCATATACATGACTTGTTAAGGGCATCGTCGTATTTATTTTTTTGTTTAGGCCTAGGTGCAGGGTCGAAATATGGCCTACGACAATCTGCGAGTGAAAAGGGACCCGCGTGCCGATTTTTATAACACACACACACACACATATTCGGCTTTATATATTATAGGTCAAAGAATTGATCACAAAGGCAAGATGAAAATTGTTCATAAAGGTACCAGGAAAGCAGCATATACAAACCTTCATGTATAATATGTAAACTATTATTATTAAAAAATATCGCGATCTCCCTCTATGTGAATATTTTTATTACAAGATTTTGTGATTTCTTTTAAGTCGTAGGAGACTTGGAGTGTATGAGACCTCACTTTTCTGTGAGCCAGCATCTCCCATTTTTTGAAGAATTTTTTTTTTTGGGGGGGTGGGGGGGAGAGGATTCGAAAGATAAATTAGAAAAACTGTCCCCAGCTCCGAAAAATCAGCTGCAAAGAAAAGTTTTAGAATGTGTGCGTACGTGCGCGCGCGTGTTGTGGGAGGGACGGGTATATCAAAGCCACAGTGGTGGAAACCCCCATACAGAATGGGTTGGCCATACTCCACCATCTGTTGACAAAATAAGGCGACGCGGATCCACGTGTACTTCCACAGCGTCGTCAGCCACAACACCAGCTACGTACGGACACCCGACGCACCGAGGCTGACACGATCTCTGGGCGGCAGGTTCTGGCCCCGACTTCTGGCATCTGGAAGCAGGCTGACAGCTGCAAGACTTCCAGACAAAGTTGGTCGTCGCTCGATTGCCTCGTATTTCACAACCGTGGAGACCCCGGGCAAACTTCCAGAAGTCGCCTCGCCGCCTCCCCCTATCTCTACGCAAGACCCGAGGGAGGATGTCTGGGTGGGTGGGTGCGCGCCGACATGGGTAGGGGTGGAGAGATTCACTCACCTTAGCAGATGTCAGATGTCGTTATACTACATCTCTACTGCATATGTATACCTCCTATCTCCCCCCCCCAAAAAAAAAACTTCCCCTGTCTCCCTTTGCCAGCTGATTTTTTGGCAGGGAGGGGAGGGTACGGAAAGTCCCTTCCATCCACCCCATTACCCCTCCCATGCTGAGAAGCATCAAAGGACAGTGCTCGGGGCTCGAGGCCTGCACCCCTTATGATGGCCGGGTCTTAAAAGTTTTATCAAGCGCTGGCCCCATAAAACTAGATTCTGACATAGCGGGTCATCAGCCCTTGTTGATAACGTAGGACCCCGAACCTTCCCTTTTGATCACAGCTACTACTCGACCTACACGCACGTACGCATTCGCACAAACACGCGCACGCATACCCACAAACGCACGCGCACGCATGCCCACAAACACACACACACACACACCTTATGAATGTTGTATAATTAATCAACTCAATGTGACAATTGCGGGAATCGTTTCATTAAACGTGCTTTTGTGACATGATTCCCGTACAGTAAGTACAAAAAGCCACAGAAAGACTGGAACTTTCCACAGTAGTTACTTCGTGGACTTGACTACTGTTTTCTTAGCAGCAAGCTTCTCAGAAGGATCTTAGCCCCTCTGCCTTCAGCGAAACACGTTTGTTCTTGTTATGACATCCTATGACAACAGCTATGATTCTCGTCCGTTCCAAGAACTGAAACAGTTACACACCGGATACACTGATGAAGTGAAGACGCATGCAAGTCTGGAAGTTGCGAGAACGAAACAGCGCCGTCTGCCATTGTAGACGGCCTGCTGGCCAAGAATCCTGAACAGTACACAAGGGTGTACTCAAGAGTAATATACAGACAAGTCACGTGATCAACACACTGGACGCAAACACCACGCAGCCCACACGGCTGGCAGTCAACGTCATGAAGGTTGGGGTGTCTTCTCCACACCCTTTCGCCGTGTCGTCAAGTGCGAGAGGATAGATGGGGCTGATGAGATCTGCAATAAAATCAACGTCGCGGCCAGGAAGAACTGAAATCTCGCCCAGATCTCGCTGCACTCCCCATGAACCCCAAGGCCGTTTTTGCTGCTCCCCTCACCGTTAGCCTCCTCAAAAAGGAAAAATCAACAGGAATGAAAACAGTGAGCGTTTATTAATTCGCACAAATAATGTGTTAAAACAGCTGGCTGCGAACATTTTGTCCGAACATTCTTTCCTTCCTTTTAAACTATCAAACCTTAAAACAATCTACTGATGACATTCAAATATTACCGTTGCGAACTATTTGTCTCTCTCACACACATTTACACACCCTCTGGTTAGACTAACCTCATGAGAAGGAAAGTTTACTTCAGGCGTGCAGCTCTCATCAACTAAGCGTTGGCCTAAAATGATATAAAAATGATTCTGCGGCACCAATTACATGCTTTGTGTGAGTTGTTGCTATGTATGCCTATGATTTGGTACTGGTGGCAATGTGAAACAGTGAAGAGCTAGGAGAGAGAGTGTGGCGGAGAAGGAGGGCTAGGGGGGGGGGCAAACACGACTTCGCGGTCGTATGTAGAACTGATGGGAAAAAACGAAAGGGGGGTAGCAGGGCACGACAAACAAATGGACTGGAGCTAGAACAGCAGAGGATCGAGTCCGAACCCGTGTGTGCACACGTGTCACCCACGTACTCATGCAAGACCTTCACGTGCGTGTATGCGATGACAGCGACGAGTGTTTACGAGTGTGTACTGTCTGCCGTCATGGCTCACGTGACCACCGCTCAACGCTGGAACCGAGTACAGCGAATGGCGACGCGCTGCTGCGCGGGGGTGCAAGCGCACCGTGGTGTCCCAGAGGAGACAGGCGCGCGCACACCCAGGCGCACAGCCATCAAGCTCACCGGAAGTTCCGCGACTGCTGCGTGTGTCAGCTGACTGCAGCCAGGAAACGCGCCCACCCCTCCCTCGACTTGCTCTCCCATCTAAGCACCCCACATCGCTGACACTGTGATACAAGGGGTATCGCTGCCTGCAAGTACGCAGCCAGAGCAAAGCTCGAAGGTCTTGGTAGGGGAGACTGGGGGGAGGTGAGGGGGCAGAGCTGGCCAGCAGAGGGACCGAGTAAGAGGGACAGACATCACCTCCCCCACCCCCTCCTGATCCCTCGCCCCTCTACATTCCCCCGCCTTCCTCCGTGACGTCTTCGCCACTCAGTGAAGCGCAGCACGCGCTAGGCTCCGCACGCAAGCGCCGCCCGGTGGAGGCACGAGGCACCGCCGATCAACAGGGGCCGATACCCACGGCATGCCCGGGCCCGTAGCCTTATCCTCGCAGACCTCGAAGAGCGGTGGTGGGACTCCATCTCGCCAAGGGGTCGAGAAGGATGACTGAGGACGCCTGAAGGAGCCGTCATCTGCGTGTCACGTGAGAGCCCCCCCCCCGGCACTGTCCTGACGTCACAAACACAGATATTGGGGATCTGCCCTCCACCCTACATTTCCCCGGCCCTGTGGCACCCGTTGTTGCTGACTTGACGCCCGTGTAGCCGACAAAAGAGGGCGAGAACAGAAATGTGCACGGGGGATATGGTACAAAATGCTAAATATTAACTTGTTCATTGTTTTGAAAGAAAAGCCCCTCCACTTTTAGGGGATTTCCCTCCATTGAGAGAGGGTAAGAAAGGGATGTGGGGGAGGGGTCATGGCTGTGGCCGCTAAACTGGTGGTGGTAGAGGATGCTTCCCTTCAAACTGGTCTTGGTTCTCTGGTGTCCTGTCGGTGGTAGTATGCTGTTGTCAGTGTCCCTGCTGGCTCTTCCTTTCTGCTGCTGCCCTGTCTTTTCAGTTCGGTTGTTTTGGAGGGAAAGTGCAGGGAACACAGTAACAAGCAAACAGTTCAGATTATAAAACGGGTACCTGCTTTTGAGGCTACACCACGTGACAAGCTAACAAGCGCTGATTCCTGCTACAGAGGACGTGGCCTCAAACGCGGGAGGTCTCTGCAACGCGGCAAAGCACACCGCCCGGTGTCTTGTGTCGCCGCCAGAGAGGGAGAGAGACAGGCGGGTTGGCTGGCTTGCAGCAGGCCCCACGCTGCTGGTCCTGTCAGAGGCAAGCACAGGATTAGTAGCAGGACGGCAGGCGCAGGGAGCCCGCCAGGTGAGCGAGAGGGCGACGAGGGGCCTGGACATATATGGTCATGGCTCAGGGACCGCAGGAGGGCCGTCTGCGCGACCGTGCGGCGTGTGCGTGCTGTTGCTGGGGCGGCTGCGCTCGGAAGCCGGGAAGGAGGGCACGCGCTCTCAGCGCTTTGACAGACCACCGCCACTGCTGCTGTGGCTGCTGCTGTAGCTCACGCGACGCGGGTCGGCCGTGATGCGCGGGCGTGCCAGCGGGACAAAGCACTTGCGGCTTGCTGCCGTCCGGCACGCTGCATCTTTCCTGGAGGGAGCATCATTTGATTTGCTGTGAACGGTTTGTTAGCAGCACGGCAGCGCTACCGGCTGTTTTGAACGGAAAGCTGGAAGACCGCGAAAACCGTTCACCAAACGTATTAACAAGATCCGTGTATTCCTTCATGTGTGCGTGTGTGTCTGAAAGTCAAACGAGCGTATTACAGCCTGCACTTGCCAGAATGGTACTGAACATTCACCACTCTTTTGGCTCATTTCTCTTCCACCCAACTAATCCCAGTACTTTGTTCGTGAACCAGCATATTATAACCATTCAATAAGTCAGCTACCATTACAATGCCAACAGGTGAACATTTCTGGTTTCTCCGTCACTTTACTGCACATCCACACCACACACGTGCAGGCGCACGCAGCACCAGCGCCACAGACAGCACCAGCGCTATTACCGGGCGAACGCATGCCTCCACCACCACCCCATCCCCTTCCCCCTGCCACACGCGCCCCAGGTACGAGACGCAGGCCACAGCTGGGTTGGCATAACAAGACAGGCACGTACCCGACATGAGCATTCCCCCTGAGCCACTGCCGTCCCAGCTCTTCCTCTCCCCTCCCTCCCCACAACTCCTCCCTGTAGGCCCCTCCCTGCGCAGCCTAGACACAGATTTGGAGACCGATTCCCACCAACGTACACCAGCTGGACTGCTAAAGCAATTCCCGATGTCTGATAAGCGGTCAACGGTGATTTTTCAATCAAGTGCTTTACATGCAAATTCCTTTTCACACCATTCCCGTGAGTCCTTCCCCTATCCCATAACCCCGCCACCCAGGTCAGTTTGTACGACTTGCACTGCATCAGATTCGACTCCTGTGTCTAAGCTGTTCTGCTAATTATTTTGATGAAGTCAAGCTGTAAGAACGATATATACTTAGTGTAAAATAGTCATAATGTTTTCACTCGACGTCATAAATGTTACAGGTATGAAAACGTCGCAGTGCTGTATGACCTGATGTGTTTTTTTTTTTAACTCGAAGCTAGGCCGAAAGACGACTGTCCCTCGGCCCTTTGATCTTGCACAGTCTTTCGGGAGACAGGCCACGGTTCCCTGCATACCGCAGTATAACAACGCCCTCTTTAGCTCTGTCGGTCCCAGCGTTCGCTCTTCGCCAAAGCATGAAATTTCGGACACTGCAGAAGCTTGACGGGTGCTGTCCGCAACAGGTCTTCTTGAAAGACGCTACTTTATTTCCTCCTTAACTTACGGGTATTTACCCAAGATGTACGGGTTTTATCGTTTCGTAAATCACAGACTCCTGGTGACCACAGCAAGTTATTGTTCATGTACACAATTTGTTTTAGGTTTCCACGCTATCGTCATCAAGTTCTCTACTGTAACAATACGCTAGCCGATCTGAGATCTTACAGCGTGTGAGCGGAGGTGTGGCGGAGAGAGGTGGGTCAGCACGGTGCGTAACGGAAGTGGCTGACAGCATTGATCAGTAATTATGAAGAAAAACCAACTCTACTGAACAAGCGGTCATCTTCCTCTTGCTTTCTTTTTTTTTTTCCTCTTGTTCTTCTGCTGCTAGTTCCTGGCGTGGCGCTGATAAAAGCTCATGTGCTGTGCTCTGCTGAACGTTAAGAAGAGTAGACAGCAAGCAAGACATTAGGACTCCAACTGTGACCGCCAAACTGCCTGAACTCAACTCTCTTCACCCCTAATGTGATGACGGGCTCCCTCCCAGGACATCCACAGTCCCTCCTGCTTAACCGGATTACCGCTGATGTCCGCTGCGCGGCCTCCAGAACGCCACGTCAGCCGCACGCAGCCTCCGCATTGGATTGACTTTTACCAGTAATTATGCCATACTGCAAGTGTTTGGATGCTTATAACTCTGTCGCTCTGTCAGTGCTTTCCCCCTAACGATGAGGACATACATGACTTTTGGGGGAGGGGGGGGGTCGTAAATATGTTATACTGCATTACTCTTTGACATTGTTTTTGTAATATTAATTGCATCATTGTAATAGAGTTTTCTTACTGGTACATCATACAAAGTGTCATTCCTACTAGTAATATATGTATATAGTCAGGTTCTCTCTAAACACACACACAAATGCACTCACTCACCCCGTCTCAAATAAACAAACACACACACATGCCTCTCGCACACACGCACGCGCGCGCACGAACATACATACACACACAGAGGACCAAACTCTGCCATTCTACAGTTAGAAGAAGATACCCAAAGCCTATTCTGAAAGTTGCGCCTCAAGTGATGGCAACGACACAGCGAAACGAAGCCGAGCGACCTCCACAGAAAGTGCGGGGAATATTTTTTCCTTATTAAAGCTCGGCGGCGATTTTGCAAACACTTCTTTCAGGAATCGAGCGGCTTCTGCTAATTCTTCGATCTCCGTTTAGTTGTCAGCGTCCTGCAGCCTTTTACCAGCCAAGTCCCTGGGGCTCGGGCCCTCGGTTGAACCAGGTACACGTTTTTCACCATGACGGCGTCCTCGTTATCCTGCCTCACGTGACGCCCCATGGCGTGACATTACTCTGCTCCCCCTCCCCTTCCATTCCCGACCGCCTCGGTGATCTAGTGGTTAAGGCGTCCGCTTCCGAGGTGGGAGGTCGGTGGTTCGCATCTCGGCCGAGTCATACCTAAGACTTAAAAATTGGCAATCTAGTAGCTTTCAGTAGTGACAAGAGTAGGTGCTCTGTTGTCGGTCACTTATTGTATCTGTGTATAGAGCGGGATCATAGGCCGTGTCGCAGTGTGATTTCCCCTCTGGCTTTAGTTTGATTATCGTCTTTGTCTGATTCCTCGTGGTATGACGTAATCAGGCAGCGTCTTATCCTAGACACGAGCATGGTGATTCTCTGTAAATAATATGTAGATATATTTGATTTTGTCGAGTCAGTGTTTGAAATATATGTTGAATAACTGTTCGCTGCAGTTGTGTCTTTTACGAGGGTGGGGGCTCTTGAGCTAGAAGTGTTTTGCCTGTGTGAGACTGAGCGGGCATGTCAGAGTATGAGAATCTTTTCCCTCTGTAGATTTCTCTAGTTATTCACATTATTTCATAGCGTCGTCACCCTTTGGTGTAGAAACCATTGACCGGAGGCAGTAAAGGTTTTGGTGACGATTGCCCAATTAAGTCTGCATTTACGAGATCACCATAAAAGTTTGTTCAGTAATTCTGGAGAAGTCGAGTCCAGTAAGTTAAGGTACAGCCCGTCGTGACAAAACAGACGTCAGTATCTTCAACCTTTTAAACTGGTTTGTGAAAACTCTAATCACGCTTTTGACTGTACGGCTATTTGAAACGTTTTTTTTTAACCATGCGCCAGAAAGGGGTGAATGGAGCACGCTACAACATACGTCTCAAACACAATGACACTGTAAGCAGTGCAACGAGGGTATAATCGGACTGGCCACGAACAATGCCTAGGTATAATTCATAAACAATATACAATTATAAATGTATAAAGATATCTGTCTTGTGTGTCAGAGTAATGCTACACGACGCCGTGCGATGGTGACGTCACTACGCCCTGTCTGTTAGCAAGCGGCCGAATGCACAGCGATCAGCACCACTCTCGACGACGCCTCGGTCAATATGGTGTTGTCTACCCTCCCTGCCACCCTTTCCTCCACCCCTCGAAATGAAGTAGGACAGTGACGGTCTTTTGCTGCCCTCCGACGTAAACAAAGAACCACTACCTTCTTGCAAGACTTTAATGTCGGAATCCAGACCTTTAATTGGAAATTACCACCTGTTTTTGTGTGTACATATTTGCTTTATGTTTTGTGTGTGCGCCTGCGTACGTACGTACGTGCGTGTGTGCGTTCGTGCGCGCGCGCGTATGCACGAATGGATGCATGCATTCATGGAGGGAAGCGGGAATGCAGTACAGATGCAGAAACAAAACAACTCATCAACGACAAAGTCATCTATCTCGACAGACATCCCCAGCTGTGTCAGAAGGTTGAGCACAATGGCATGTTGAAAACCACCACTGAACAAGACAGCTTCAGGGAGAAATATTCTTACTAGAATTAGAATTTTGTTTGTTTTCTAGATTCAGTCGACACAGACGCTTAATTTATCTCCTGTGAAGAAACGTTGATGGCGTAAGGAACCACGTCGTTGACAGAGGGATAGCGTTTATCTGCTTGTAAGGATACAACAAGCTGTGTGCGAAACCGTTCGTGTGTCAATGTCTTTACACACCGACCAACAGACGGCTTGTGTTCCAAACGGCTGGGCTTCGTCATCAGCCAAACCAGCACAGTTTTTCTACTATGTACAGCGCACATTTTCAGAGAGGCGCGTCCCCATCTGGCTGGGTTGGGTAAGCTTTCCTGTCTCCTCGGTCTTATGTAACTATGCTGTGACTAATAAACTTTAACGTCTATATTTTGTAAGGCCTACTTTCTTACTTTAGCAAAGACCATACTTTCTAGGAGAATACGAACACTCGTGCTATTCAGCAATGGAAAACCACGTTCAGACCGAGACCAGAATACCACTCGCGCATGCTCCAATCTTTCCACGTATTAGAAAAATAATAACACGGGCGCATGATCGCCTCCCATCAGTTTCCCGACACACCCGGCCACACAAAAAGGCAGTTTTATCAAAAGGGCAGTTTTCCTCCCTCCACTTGTTATTTATATGTCCGCTATGTGCTGTATATCGATTTCAGCGAGACTTGACGGGGACAAGTTCCCCACTTCCCCATTGCCATCTTCGATATCGGTGTCGACAGTCTGTGGAACACTGTGTCCTGACCGCGATAAAATAACTAAAATAAACCGGAGAATGCATAGACCCTCCTCAAGATAGACCAGCCATTTTCCACTAACTCTACTCTAACTTTACTTTGTTTACTTGTTTGTGTTGTTCTCGTGGCAGAAAGAAAAGTGGGGGGGGGGAGGAGCGACTGGTGTTGAAGGGTAAATATGGTAGTGAAAAGAGCGTGGGAAGACAGAACTTGTGCAAATCCTGCGACTCTTTTCAAAACAAGAACACGGTGTGTCTTTTTCTGACGCTCTGAAATCTATTTTAAATTAAAAATTGTACTGATATCAAAGCTTTGGTGTTTATACCTATTACGTGACAGAAGATAAAACCAAACAAAATATTTATTTCTTCAAAAATTCTGTTGTGCACTTCAGCCTTTTTTGGAAATATTACCTGAGTTACCAGTTCTGCTTGAAAAAGTCTATCTCGACACAATATCGGCAGTTCAGAGTGTTGGGGGGGGGGAGGGTGTCTTGGAAAAGCGACTACAGAGGGCAGTCAGATCACAAAGAGCTCAAACTTCTCCCGTGCAACGCGGTGACGCCAAAGGCTAGTCGCGCGGAAAGCTGGCTTTTCGGTACCGACCAGACGTACTGCACGACATATTTTATCTCCCCCCAAAAACAGAACAGATCTTAATTTGCTAATACCTTGTTAATTCGTGTAAAGACCATAAAACTGATAACAAAAATACTGCTAGGCCACCGATCGAGCCAAGAACTGCTGGCTGACGTATTATTTCAGCGACGATCGAGAGCTGTTCCTTAACGTATTATTTTCAGTGACCAGAACTGCTCCTTGGCGCATTATTTTCAGTAACAAGAACTGCTCCTTGGCGTATTATTTTCAGTGACAAGAACTGTTTATTGACGTTTTATTTTCAGTGACGAGAGCTGCTCCTTGACGTGATATTTCAGTGACAAGAACTCTTTCTTGACGTTTTATTTTCAGTGACGAGAGCTGCTCCTTGACGTGATATTTCAGTGACAAGAGCTGGTCCTTGACGTATTATTTCAGGTAAGAGAGGGGCCCCTGAAGACGGACGAGGTGTTAAGAACTTTCTGGAGACAATGACTACTAACCTTTTTTTAAAGACACCATCTGAAGGCGTAAAACCAATAATTCGCAACAAAACAAGGGCGAGGAAAATCGACAAAGGTCATCTTGATCAATGGACGGTATCGAAATGCCACCAGAGGTACACGCGTGCGAGTGCGCGTGGAAAAGAGTTCTGGGAGAGGGGCGCTCTAGATGGAGGGAGAGGAGGGATCTAGTGACGTATAAAGCAAGTTGACCAGGACTCTGTTATATTTATTAAAAGGAGCGAAAATGCAACGAAGCAGGATGTTTAATGCCAATAACAGAGAACGGTGCCCAGGTCTTTTAAGCTGAGACAATGCAGCCCGATGACAAGACATGCAACAAAAGGACGACGAGAAAGAAGAGGTGCGCTGAGGACGAACGTCAGGGATAAAGATGAGGCTGGGGTGAAGGGCGAAGGCTAATGCATGGGGAGGATTGCGAAGGAGACAGGCTGGGGAGCAGGCGAGTGCCTGCCAGGCGAGAGAGCGGGCCATGTGGCCAGATCTGCTTACACGCCATTTCCTCCCTGCCGGGCGCCGCTGGACGGGTCGTCTGCTCGCTAGCACCTCCTTGGTTTGCACCCAGCTCCTTGACAAAGGCTGCGCAGTGTTATCAGAACATGACGGTCGCTGGAAAGTCCTACAAGCTATCCCCCAGCAGTTTTTCTTCCCGGTCTTTGAGAAGACCCGGCGAGCGATGTCATCAGGACGCGACAGTCCTTTGTACTTCTAGGCAGTCGTCTATCGAACTGATGAAAAGGACTCCAAACGGAGCAGTAATGATACACACAAACTCCCACCACGCGACGTGTCGACACAAAAAACTCGTGTCAGCTTCCAGATAAGGTTGATGTAATATGTTCCGAATATGTACGTTTCTTATCACTTTTTAAATTTCTATCAGTATATGGGAGTTCTTTTGTACCACTCTATAGGCAAGCCTTGAGCGGGTTGTGTTTGCTGTGCATGACAGTCAGTGATCAGTCCTATAAGTGAGCCGTTGGCCATGCTGCGTTTTCTGAACATGACGATATTCTGTAGTTCTATAGGGGCTATCACAGGCCAGGAGTTAATGTGCTATGTTAAACCGTAACAGAATGGTGTCAGAAGACGTAACAACTGTAAGACCCAATCTGTCAGAAGACCTAATTAAGATCTGCAGCAATTGTGCTGTCGGAAAATGGTACTCCTGTAACACGCATGCGGTCAAAAGATGTAACAAAAGACGTTCGGTCAGAAGACATAACAATAAGCATGCGGTACGGTCAGAACACGTAGCCACTGCACAGCTCGAGATTGGCCAAAGCCTGCAGTTCATCTCAAATTTCGACAAAATTCCTAGAATTGCTGGATTTATCTGCTCCAAGACCTGATATCTGTCGTCTGCGCACATTTCGTCAAGCCACCCTATACGGGAGGTCCGTCCCTTATCGCTGATAAGTCGTGGAAACTTCGTGACGACTGTCACAGTCAGCAGGGGGTCCTTCTGTCTGCGACACCAGTCTGAGGCTCACGCAAATGAGGATGGGTCAGGTCACGATAGGTCAAGGTCGGGTTAAAGGTGAACCTCTAACGTTGACGAAAGCAAGAAGCAAATTCACAAAGGAAAGTTCTCATTCATTTCTGCTCAGCTGCAGCGTGAAAGACAAAATAAAAATAAAATTGACTAAAACTGAAAAGGTAAAAAAAAGTTAAGTAAGGTTACGAAGTAAGGTTCAATGTGAGTATGTATGCATGTTCAAGCGCTTGTGTGGGTCCTTGCAAATGTGATATTAGTGGGTCTGTATGATTTGTTATTATGGAGGCAGCGGGTCGATTGGTCAGGTAGTGTGTTACGTGCGTGTTCGCCCCATTAAAAAAATCTTTTGTAGCCAAAACAGGCAACAAACCTGATCATAATATACACGGAATATTCGAAATTGTACTGGCCTATATAAAACATTTATAAATATAAACACCCTCTTTCCCCCGACTCCTCGGTCAAATATGTAGTTATTTTTAAAATTCTATCTATCGCCTTTCAAAACCAGTGACAACAAAGGCAAAGCAATGGCCACAGCAATAAACTCTGCGAAATGCATTAATATTCGCCAAACGTTTCGTCGTTTGCGTTTCGAATACAAGCATCAGAAAAGTTCTCATTCTCAATCTGTCAAGACCTGGGAGAAGTTAACAAAAAATAAACTTGCAAACAGCGTCTCTAACGGCATCCACTGGATGACACACACAAAAAAAGACTGTATAACTACTGTTCCTGGCTCCCCGAACTATAACTGGTAATTGTGAGCGGCGGGGTAAGGGTGGACGGGGAGGGAGCAGGGCTGGTGGAACTGTCTCCTTTTCGCAAGAAGAACGCTCCAGAAAGGCTTGTTTTCTGCCCATGTAAGCCAAATGTCAACTGTATCCACTCGGCCTGCCTGTCGATCGAGTGCCAGTCGAGCACGTCGATACTCTGACCAAAGCTTTGGCACTCGCTGGCGACAAGTGGGTCCTGAGATTCCACGAGACACTGCAGAGGAGGAAAGATAAAGAAAAAAAAAAGAAAGACGAGAAAACACACCACTGGCCGAGATCTTAGCAGGCTGGGTAGGGTAGTTTGGGACGAGGCGGCCGAGGGAGGGAGGTAGACAGCCACTGCACAACTTATGAATCACGGATTGATTATTATGACACAGAGACCCCGGGCACGGGCGAAATCGCACTGCCATTTTCGGTGACCACATGAAGGCAAAAAGGGCGGGGAGGGGGCCGGGGGACTGGACGTGTCTGCTAATGGCAGGAGTATGTGAGGAGGTGGGGGTAAGCTGGTAGGCAGCCGAAGAGAGCGGAGTTCCCCGCACACAAGATCTTAGATGAGGATGCGATTTGAGCGCGCGTCCTCAAGCCAGACGATTGCTGTTTGTCACTCACGCAACAAACACAACAAACGCCTCGTCGGCGAGGGCCTGCGATACAGAGGGCGAGAAGAGGGGGAGAGGAGGGAAGAGCAAACAGAGAGAGACAGAACGGGGGGGGGGGGTGAGGTGGCAACGGACCCGTGGACGAAAGGCGCGAGAGGGGAAGAAAGGGGCAAGAGGTAGGACAGCAAGACGCGCTAGGGTCCTCGGTGATCAGGCCGAGACATCGATAACACATTAACGGGAGGGGGGGGGGCTCGTCCAAGACAGCGCGCTGCATCACTTATGTATGAATTAATCTTCTCGCGAACAATCGACCGGGCCGCTTGGCCCCTGCAAAACAGCTCCGTGACAAATGACAAAATTTGCCACAAATCAGCCACCAAACGCACGATGGCCGAGTCCCCGACACAATTCCATTATGAATAATTGAATTGTTGCACGTCCTTGCCCAGCTCCCTCCCGGGCTGGTCGCTGACGAAGGAAGGAGCTTGGGGTGGCCAGTGCGAGGTCTGTCTCCTTCCAAGTTAATAGGGTCAACCTGATGGTGGGGGGGGGGGGTAGTCGGGTGTTGGAGTGGTGGAGTGCACTGCGGTGTCACCGTAGCTGTTAATTAATCATCGACCAAATGCAATTAGGGTAAGCGCCCGTGCTGTGTGTCCTACTCCGTACGGCACAAGCGACAACCTGCACCAGCCAGAGACACGGCGCAGCACGTCGTCACGACCTGCTGCATGCTAGCCTGTCATGTCGCCTCACCTCTCAGCACCCGTCCGGCAAGTGTCGCAAGACTTTCTCTCCCGCGCAAGGCACGACGGGGAAGGCAGTGGCGGTTTTTTTTTAAATTTCATCCAATCAGCCTCTGTGATGGAATTTGCGGCGGCAGGAACTGTGTTTGCCTTCGACTTGTTGAGCCAACATGCTGGCACGGGGATGGCGCTTAATCAAATCACAACTGTTGTCTCCCTTTTTCGGAACGTGTCCTCCTCCAATGTCGTCTGCTTTACCACAAACCGAGTTTTCCACTTCAAAACTTGCCCGTAAAACAAATTACCAAATTTTCTTCAAAAGGTCGGAATGGTTGTTGCTTCCAGTGGGTGTCTTCTCAACAACAGATCACAGCTGCCGTTTTGAGGACGGCTTTACGTACCGATTCTGAGGGCGGTGGTTCCAGCTACAAATCTCAAAGCCAAGTCGTTCTCACTACATAATGGATAGGTAGTCACACCAAGAAATCTTCGTTGGACACTCTATTTCAGACACGTGGCAACTACTCGTATTAGTGAGAGGTCATCTTATTCATGCAGCAGGTCCACAATTTTAAACAGCTGGGCGACATCGCCCTGCACTCTACGTTTCCACAGTATACCTACACCTCCCCCTTTGTTGGGTATATATGGAAAGTCTAGAACTATACTGGAGATGTTCTATATTAAACGCCACTACAGTTTTTTTCTGCGAGAGGAAAACGATCCGCAAATACATGTACCGACCGATCAACAAGAAGCAACGCAATTTTCTGCCTGTATTAATAAAGCATTTTGTGGACACAGTCCCGACCGTGCAGATCTCGAGAATCTTCTCCACCTGCCTTGCAAGCATCGCTTACCAGCAATTGTATGGCTTATTTTTTCTGTGTGGAAAATCCACTGGCATTTCGCTATCGGACTATTGTTGTTGTTGTTTTGTGGGGAAAGTGCTTCCACTTCGCGGTAATTTCGCACTAAAGAGGAGGGGAGATAGGTGTGGGGAAAGGGGAAGGGGTCTGCGGTTTGGTGTCCTTCACTGGTGGAGGCTATGTGTGGTCCCGCTGGCTGGCCTCTCTCCTGTGCACTGATGATGACTTGAGTAGCTGGAGTGGTGGTGTTTTCGCTGGTCAGACCTACAGCCGCTGCATCTCTACATTCTTTTTATCTCTACCGCTAAGGTGCTATGTTATATTAGTTTACTTTGATATAGTCTGTTTTTATTTGTAGTGTTTTACTATATAGTAACCTCTGTCCTATAGCTTATTTGCTCTTTTTCCCATTTTGGTTTGGTATTTAGATATATCTAACATCTGGGTGGGCTATTAGACTATCTAGAAGTATAAGGTTCGGATGTTTTCAAAAGGTGTTTCCGGTCTAGCCTACGAGTCAAATTCTAGATATACTGCTCTACGTTCCTAGAAAAACTCTGGTACACAAATTAAGATGCTGAAAGCTTTGCGCTTCTTTGAGGACAGAAGAAACTGGACATTCTTTAAGTTTTGCCGACGTCAAAGGTATTCTTTGTGTTTTGCTGACGTCAGAGATATTCAAGTTTTGCCGACATCAAAGATATTTCTTCACGTTTTGCCGACGTAAAAGGGATTGTTAATGTTTTGCTGATGTCAGAGATATTCTTGAAGTTTTGCCGACGCCAAAGCTCCAAAAGAAAAGAACTGTTACTGCAATGACAGGCGAAGTCGTTCTGTGTATCAGACGCTTGACCGGTAATAAAAGTTCCTTTTTCAAGATGAAAAGAGCGGGAAGCTACAAAACAGTCTACAAATGCTGTTTTCGAGGTCTACAAGTCAAAGAAAATACACATCCTTCAAGCACCGTCTTAAAATTGTATACCATCCCAAGTGGTAGACCGCAAAATCAATACTGGAACATCCCCCCCCCCCCAAAAAAAAAGCACACGGTGCCCTGGTTCTTTATAAGCAGCTCGAACCGTTTGAGGTGGAAGTGACACAGGCCAATCAGTAGCGTCACTTCCCACTACGTCAGCAGTATAATCGATGACAGCGGACTCAGCTGATTAGCATACAGAATCCAGCACAGTGCGATGCATTTAACACTTTATTCCCTCTCCTCCCCAGCGGGCTGAAGATATTGGTAATTCGCTGCAACACCGCCACGCACATGGATGGGCAATTGTGTGCAACGCTGAGCGCTTTTTCATAACACGTCATAAAAGGCAACAAGCCCTGGGTTGGGCAGCGCGCACGACCGTATCTCCTATCCATACATAAAACTGCCCATAAATTTCAGAGGGCATCAGGGTCATGCTGCTGCCACTTTTGTGTTAGGAAAGGAATTATGAGCACTTGGATTATACCCAGCCCAGCGAGAAATCGACTAGGGTTGCATTTTCTGCAACATTACTGTATATAAGAAAAAAAAACCTCTAAGATTTCAAATTAGGCGACTTTGCTAAGTACAGATTTCGCAGGCGCTGACTGGGTGTCCAGGACTGCATAATTTCCAGCTCCTATTTGACAGTTAGTCTCGAGCTACCTTCGTAAGAGTATATAATACCAAATCTACTGGAGGGTTTGCACATAAAAGTCACTAAGAACACAACGGAAGGTGAAAAGAAGAGGCTCTTGAAAGTGTCATGGATAACTATTTTAACTGTTTTCCCGAAATCTCTGTCAGTGGTGTCAACTTTCACCAGCGAAGAACGAAGACAGGAAAACCGACAGAAAGAAGGGGGGAAAAAACCGAACACGAAAAGTTGGTGGAATAGTAGACAGCAAAAAAAGAGAGACACCCTTGACACCTGGTCTACAGTAGAAATCACACAGTTCCAAAACTGTTCTGTTACAAATGCCTGTCACAAAGCTGAGCAAGCAGACAGGAGGAGCCAGAACGGCCAACTGTGGCACCAGATATTCAAGGAACTAACCTTCATCTCCAGTGACGTCATCGTATCCTGTAGCTTCTCAGTCTGGGACTGGTACTGGGCACACTTTTCCTGAAGGTCCACTTTTCTGGTTTTAAAAAGGAAGTGACAAATTTTTTTGTGAGAAGTTTTTGTCAGAAGCGTTGGTCTCACACAGCTCGAGTAAGTTAAATGAAAACGGCAGCGAGGAACTACCTCTGGTCGTCTGCAACAGAGTCTTTATCGGGTTGAAAAGCTGTTTCGAACTGTGTGAGTCCGGAGTAATACCAAGAAATATTGCATCATCGTCGTCGTCAATCATCATCATCATCATACAGAATCAGAAGTTAGACCTAGCCAACAATTACATGAAAATTTGCCTGCTGCACAAAAGCAGGAGAACGACATAAAACTGAATTGGGCGTAATTGCTTTCAGACGATCACAGGACAGTTTCATTCCAACAAAGCGGACCCACAGCCACGCTTGAACAGCATCAAGTTCTGGCCAATCGTGCGCGCTGGAGTAGTAGTTATAGTCACGCCGATGTCTGACTTCAGAAAGTTTGAGAACCCGGAGACAGGCTGCTTCAGGAATGCCAGACAGGTCCACGTAACAAGTTCGACTTCAAAATGGCCTTCATCGTCTGCGCTGGACCCCAAAGCTGATGCCACGAGACAGAAAAGCAGCCGTCAAGCACAGCGAAAAGCGGCGCTCCGTGCTGTCGTGAAAAAAGCGTGGTTCTGCAGCAACGCTTCACACAGCAGTGCGCTTCGCTACACCCGGCGCTTTGGTGTCGTGTGGCATCGGCTTTAAGGTCAGGTCATGCAGGCGACAAGCGAACACATTGCATGGAGAGGAAGGCCCATGCTCTCTTACCTGCTGAGCAGGTCGCTGATCTCCTGGGCCTGTTTGGCCACGATGTTTTGCAGCTCCTCTATGCGGTCGTCTTTCACCTGAAGGATTTCCAGCACCCGGTGGTCCTTGGCCTCCGCCTTCTCCTTCTCTCTGCACGTTCACGAGCAAAAATCCGCTCAAACCAAACTCCGATTACAGCTACGAGCCAAGTAGAGCCAGAGACTATAGCTAGGAGCTAAGTAGCTGCAGGGACTACAGCTAGGAGCTAAGTAGTTGCAGGGACTATAGCTAGGAGCCAATTTGCAGAGACTATAGCTAGGACCCAAGTAGTTGCAGGGACTATAGCTAGGAGCTAAGTAGTTGCCACGGAAAAAATAACTTTCCAGGATTTATCATAGCCTAAAAAACTGACGGTCCGTCTCTCAGCTAGGAAATTCTAATTGGCCTTGGACAAAAGATGGTGTGTGTGTGTGTTTTATTTTACAAAGGTGGAAAGCGTCTCTTGGGCGCGAACAGATCTACATTTTAAAAACTGTTTACTGGCCTTCCATAAATCCTATGTGCGAAATAACCACATCGCTCAGCGTTTACTGCAGTCTAATCATGTTGTGGCTGTCCCTACTTATCACTGTCTGCTAACGTCACATTACATTAGTGATTACCACCGTAAATTTCTTTGCTATGCCAGTCACTAAATGCTACACTGTTTAGTTTTAAATCAATCACAGCATGCTACACTGGTTAGCAAGATCTGTGGTCTCTACTCAGCGCCCCCA
>SMGT01015426.1:130357-146386 GCA_004794575.1 Lanistes nyassanus | reverse complement strand
CCCCCCCCCCCCCCCCCCCCCCCCCCCGCAACCACAACGATCGCCTCCAATTAATCCATCACCGACCGCTCCATATACAGCATATAAATCTTGACAAACAACTATCGTCTTTCAGGCAGCAGCATGCTGCCAAGTTTGTTGTTAAAGATTTGAGAATTTCTTCTTTTCTCCTGTCAAAATAAGAAAAATACACAGTATTTTTTTTATATAAAACCGTCTCAGATTAATAAATGTTTCACAGCTCCTTAGCTGCAACTTCCTTCTTTGAGGTACCAGCCAACTTTGATTTCTCGCAATTCAGCAGGTGGGCTAGAGATCACAGGCACCCTAGCGTGTTCCTGTATTGTCCTAGACTTTTGCACTGTAATTACTGGACACCTGAAGTGAGTTCGGCTGGTGAGAAGATCGCAAGGGAGGCTCGGCACTCACGCCAGAGCATGTACAGTCAACAGCCTAATCCTTTCATTGCAGCAGCTCTTACGTCATGACACTGTATGTAAAGCAGCCTCTGACGCTCATCTGAATTGCCATGTCCATTCTCATCATCCAAACCAGGTTGCCAAACTTACAAGTCTGATGCCAAAGACATGACACCACCACCCCACCTCCACTTCCACAACAATGACGCCCTCTGCATGGCATCAACCTCCCTCTTTCGTCAAAAAGTGTTTTCGCCAGCCATACACAGAATGTAATAGCAGTTTTAGCAGAAACCATTTCTTCTGCACTGAAGGCACAGACATTTCAAAAACAAGCTTTTCCTCCCAACATGTTCACATAATTCTGTCCTCTGTATGGGGCTGGCCTCTCTAAATCATTTCAGAAATAAATTCTTGGCACAGTGTCTAAAGAGAAAATGAGAAAGATAGCTGAAGCCAAAGAGATGGTGGCATGAAGCGCAAAGCCTAACATTTCCCTTTATGAGATGCAGATCTACTTCTTAAAGACAAATGGGGGAACACACAAGAACACAAAGTAATCTTCAACAGAGTGCTAAACATTAACAGAAAGGAACTCCCAACATCATCCTCTCAAACAGATTCATATTTATCATGATTAAGAAAAAAGTACCTGGCACTTAAATGAATAAAAAAATTCATACCATCAACACGTTTTAAAACATGTAGGTAACATTTAAAAGACAGAAGCTGAAAAAAACAAGACAATTTCTGTACCACTGTCAAAAATTGTTAATATGGACAAGTCTGGTTCTTAGGACAAGCAACACAGGATAAAACAAGAAAAATGTAAATCTGTTCAGCCAGCTTCTAAAACTCTTGCCTTCGTACAAATTCTATCTCTGCCTAAGATCTGAAGAGGAGACAGAGCCTTCCAATGAAAACAGTACCCAAAAAAAAATTATCAAGCAGGAATCAAGGAAAATTTAGAACAGACTATCTATCACTGGTGCGCTGGAAGCTGCTGCTTACGCCACCTCATGGTGACCCACATCAAAGACAAATAAAATTTAGTGCATAGAATAAACCTTGTAAGAGCCCATTTATTATGCTTAGGTGCCTTTACCTTTGCAAAACTTGTGAAATAGCATCCGTAACATCCGGATTTGACACCTGCAGTCGTTTCCATAGTGACCAAACAAAATCTTTGTCAGCCTAAAATAAATAAAAATAAACAAAAAAAATAAAGAGGTTTTTTTTCTTTAAAAAAGAGATAAAAACAGGAATTGGCTTGTGATTATTTGATCTCATAAAAAGGTCTGGTGGCTCAATTCTAGCAACACTTTGCATACACCCATGCACACACATGCAGTCACACAAGGGTGCTCATGTGCATAAATGCATGCATCTCCAAACACACACTTCACACTTAATCATATTCAGTAATTGTACATTTTTCTGTGCAGGTTAAGGGACCTTTGCAGTAGCATGTCTGACTATAAAAGATATAATTAAAATCTGATCTTGCACTTTTGACATGTGTGTTGTTGCCTTTGTCTTTCATTATGTTTTTTTTTTAAACTAAAATATAAATGTACAAAAAGAGAGAAATAATGATACTACCTGGCACTGAACCAGCTCGGACTGCAACACCTTGTTTTGGGCAAGTAACTGGGTGTAGTCCAGATCTGCAAAGAGAAAGAGAGAGAGAGAGGAAGCAGACAGCTTTGAGTTTATCTTCACTAGTACAGTAACCATACCTTAAGCTCCAGCCACTGGTTTTTTTTTTAACAAACCACATTAAATCATCACAGCAAACAGTTACACTTTTTCATGTGTATGACCAGTGATAGAGAAGTTCCACATTTTCAGTAGCCTAGATCAAATCCAGCACACACCCTGTCAAGTGACAAGCACCAAAAAAAAATCCCCATATACGTGTACACAGTCTCCATGCGGTCACTAACCATCAACTCGAAGTCTTTAAATGAATGCTCCTACCTACACACTGGACTGATAATCTGACAAACTTTTAAAAATTTCCCAGTGCAATAGATGTTATACCATAGAACCCTACAGTTCAGTGTGAAAAACTGCAGTGCCAGTAAGGTTCAGTAAAACTGCAGTACTTTACATGCATGTATAACAAATTGGGGCAACACCACAGAAACAGTTCTTTGTGGAAAAGTTCCAAAATCCAAAATCCACCAAAATCAGATACACCTGACATGACAGAGAGACCTAGAGACACAGAGAAAAAGGACAGAGGCTTAAAGAACCTTTTTTTAAAGGTTTTCAGTTGGTAATCAATGGCATTTGGTTTCAAGGCCTTCTCCAAGCATAAAGAACCTTATTCCAATCAAAGATGCACATGCTAAGTAGCCCTGGCGAAAAATTTTCTGAGGTGAGGGAGAAAGTCATTTGGTTCATGTAAAAACATTGTTCTGTAGACAGAAGGCAAGCAACAAACCATCAGTGTTCAAAGCTTCAAAGTTGTTATGCATATCTTCAAAAACATTACATTCTGGAATAAAAACATTAAATAAGAAAGAAAAGAGTAAGAACCAAGAATGGAGTGCACAGATGGATGCATTATAGAAAGATAAAAAGGAACCTAACCGTTATTATGTTAGTCATCAAAATAATCAGAATAAAAAAAAATAGAAGTTAAAACTGTGGAAGATTATGCATGCACATACCTCTACTGTTGGGATCAACGACCACTGACATCATCTTCATCATGGATCACTGCATGCATTGGATGACTATGAAACAAAAGGCATAATTAAGCAATGTCTTTCTTAATATTAATCATATTTTGTTATGACAGTCATGACTCAAGTGATCATGCAGTAGGCCAGTTTAAGCATAGTCTTAAATAGATTTCGTTCCTGAGCATCCATAACACTTTCAGAGTCAGAGTTTCGAAATTCCTCCCCTACAACTAACCCCTGCCGCCGCCACCACCACCACTCCCACCACCATCACAACAACAACAACCCAAGGAAATTAGAATATTTGAAAACTTTGAATCAACTGCCTGACCCAATTTTTCATACCATGATGTATATTCGAGTGTATATTACAAGCATACATGCAGAAAAAATATTCTACACTTCACCCAACGTCAGTAACCACACACGTAATATGACAACGTTAACCGGGATTGGATGTCAAAAGGTTAATGACTATTATTAACTAAATCCCTCTGCCAACCATCCAAACGTTTTGACAGAAATCTGTACGGGTTCTGTACCACACTATAATCACACGTTAACAGTACGCGATTCAGTCGCCGAGTTAAATATACTCAGAAGTTTGAGTAATGTGAATATTCACTTAATCGTTATATTGCTAGTAATTGCACAGTCGAATGAATTAGACCAGAAAGATTCTGGAAAATTTACTGGATGGCAGCTCTGATCACATCCATCCATCAACCATGAATGAAACATTTTAAGAGGTAGGCTAGACCTTACTTTAGGAACTGCTGCCTACAGTGCCCACTATCAACATAGAACACGACTATCGGGTAATTGTAATTCGGGACGCTTTCATGTTGCTGCCATTCCACAGTCGGCAATAGCAAGTTCAAACTCGACCTGCAACTGCAAGTGCTGGACTGCTACTTATATCACGATTTGCTTTGTGCATGGCTCATGGTTTGTACCCTGCTTAATCGTAGAATTCTTTATTTGATTTGTACGCTTATGGGGCATGTCACAACTAGCACAAGAGTCCAAGATTTACGTTGGATACAACCTTTCGCATATGTTTGCATTGCCTTCTCCCGCTGCGCCGTCATGCAAGAACGCTTTGCGGCTTGTTTGCATCATGTGACCAATAGTCGCAAACAAAAGAAAACTTACGAAATCAAAGTGTCTTGATTTTTCTGAAGAACTATTTAATTATGACTTAAGTAGTATAGTTGTGTTAAAATGTATTAATTATTATAACTTTGGTCATACTTTAGGCCCTTTTTACGTCATTGTGGGGGGGGGGACTTGTCGTCTGCTCGTCCCAGCAACCGAAGGAAACTGATGATGTCTGTTTCTTAATGAGGTAAATAAAAACTGCGTGGAACTCAGGACCAGATGAGACGCAATCATGGGTCGATGCTGTAACGATACGCTGCGGCTCTATCTGCATGTTGTCACGCAAATGCGGTCGCTATCGATTTGGTCGCCAGGAGCAGACGACACTTCTGTCTTGCACTGGGAGCAACCGCTACCCGGGGGAACACGTTCTGCAGACGCGTTCTTTGTTCCGCAGTTCATTGGTATGGATGGCGTCAGAGAATACAGTGTTCTAGAGTAAGAGAAGAGCATAATTTATCGTTCAATTGTTTTACTAATCAGGTTTAGCAAAGGAAGTTTTAATATTCCTGCCTCAGCAAAATTCAACATCGTTATCTTTGCAGACATCGCAGAAATTGGTTGTGACATTCGTACGTTTAAACTAGGAGACAAAAGTTAGAAGCTTCTAATTGCCTTGCTTTAATATAGTTTAGCTTTATCTGAAAAAGTGGTGAAGTCATTTTCATTTCAGTTGAAGTGAAAGTTTGATGATTTACGACCACAATAAAGAATCTTGGCGTGAATAGAATCACAGAATACATGATGGCTGTAAGCGTAATTGTGGTGGATTAAGAACAAAAACAAGCAAAAGCAAGAAAGCCATTAACCAGCGTAGACAAAATAGTATATGCGTAATTTCTAAGTAACGTGGGGATAGCGCCAGATTAGCAGTTTTTCCACAATAGGTCGTGATATGTTCATGGCTATGTGCTAACCATGCTGATATCTCATTTACGTTGGTGTCGCGAGACTGATATCAAGTAATCTAAATCCCCCAGTTTGACATTATCCCATATTCCCTCGTCTTCTTGTCATCCACCGATGTACGACGGACGCATGTCTTGCTTTGTCTTTGTGGTGCAACAGCTAGCAAAGTTGACGAAGTTTGCGTGTGTGTTTAGAAGTTGTGTCGTGCCCCAGGCGCTGTGCGGCAGCCCCCTTGACACCAGTTGCTGCACGAGTCGGGGACAGAAAAACAGCCGACAGAGCTGTACTACAGAAGACTTGTCTTCGGGTTAATTAGTCCTTCCCTGACCATCAAAGGAAAGTTTAATGAAAGACACGTGCATTTGCATTCTCATATGGAGTAGTGGAGTGCCATCTGTCTTGGAGACGCTACCCCCACCTCATTATTGATTGCTCTAGTCAGCAGAAGGACCGAGAAGAGGGTAGGGATGTGGAGGCGGCGTTTGGTTTCGGTCCTGCGACCGGATGACGCGAATCGGAGCGTAAGCGGCGGTGGAGAAGAGACAAGAGGGTAACAGTCAGGGTGGGGTGGCCAGCACAGGAGGGGAGTTGAAGGAAGTGCGCGTGAGAGACCTAGGCATTCAGAGGCAGCCGTATCGGTATGTCATTGGCTGCTGCCTCTGCGACACGGTGGGTGGGAGGGGGAGCCGTTGCCGACATCTGAATCCTCCCTCCCCCCTCTTTCACGACTCGCGCCAAGCTACCCCTTCCCTACCCTCACCGCGGGACGTCTCTCTGGCACCAGGACAGCAAGCCCACAGCCAGGATCACTTTACCCTTCATTTCGCTCTCCGTGTCCTTGCCTCCCTGTCGCTCCCCTCCCTGTGAATTCCCCTTCCATCCTCTCCCACCACGCCGAAGTGCCAGAAGCCAGGAGAGTCGCGCTGCTTCGGTGCAGGAGCCAGACAAGCTCAAGTGTCGAGACCATCACATAACGGATGTGTCCCCCAACCCTCCGTGCTAGAACGGTACACACGGGCACACGCGAACCAGAAGCTGGAGCACAGGCAAGGTTTGTAAGTTAGAGGACCAGTGATAAGCGAGCAAACTACCCGAGCTAACCACGCGAGCATCCTCACGCGCCCAGCCGAAGACTCGAGGTGACACCCACAACGTGGATGACCACGACAAAGAGGAAGAGGAGTTTTAAACAAAATTCCGAGCATGGTCGTAGATCTACGTGTTGCTGGCATCGCTGTCGCCCAGCCCGATGCCTGCTGTGTCTTTTAGGTATTGATTTTCGCTCCTCTCCGCGCTCGACTAGCGAGCGCACACACACCCCACCCCTCCCGTCTGACGTCCCCCTGTCTTATTCCAGAAGGGAGCAGAGACAGGACAAAGTCAACACCGCACGTCCCACATCCTGCCTGGGCTCTCTAAACCATCTTTCCTTTTGCTACAGCCCATAACTTTACCCTCTCCACCACCTCTCCCCTCCACCTCCCCGCTACCTCGTCAGCTCTTGTGGCGTCCCTTTGGCTTTTGGACCCCCTGCGCTGACTCTCTCGGCGTGGGAACAGCAAGGCAATGACTTTTGCAGGCCTCTATCATTGGTCAGCGGTGCCATGGTGTCCATCTTAGCTACGGGATGGTGTGTCGTGCTGTCAAATTCTGCTCCCTGCTCTTCCCTGCTATTCTGGCTGTTGCGCTGAAAGGAAAGGAGCTGCGAAGTTCTCAAAACTTGCCTGACCTGCGACAACTTTGAACTTCATTGCCTCCCCTTTTCTGAAGTAAGTACTTTTTAAAAAATTGCTTTAAATAACTGTATTAATCCTGGCATATTTGTGGCTAACACAAAAAATCCCCACGATTTGCCCCATGACTTACTTTTTCTCTCTTTATTCGTCTTGTTTGAAAACTTTTGGATGCATGCGACACTCTTCCTTATATTTAAAGTGGTTCTGTTAAAATAATGGCGTCTTCGTGGGCTGTACTGGGACTGATCGATTACTGTTGACATTCCTAGACAGACAGTATTTTACTGTCCCTGCCTGTTGCTCAAAAGAACTCGCTAGAGGAAAACAGCGTGCCAGAGACACGCCAACCTGGGCTGCAGCGAAACAAAAGACTAGAGCGAAGAGACAAAGACAGACTGAAGAAAAATGCCAGCAAGTTTCTCCACACCCCTCCCCTGCCTCTAACTCTTTCCCCTCATCCACTTTCATTCACCCCATGTGGCTGCTCTCGGACCGGCCCGTAGCACAGCTGGTTGAGAGCACTCCTCCTACCAGTTCCCTCCTCCCCCGGTAGGTGACAAGGGTGCACACGGACCGAGTGCCTCAGTAAGCCAAGAAGCGCTCCTGATAAAAGATGTTCAGTTACCAATCACCCACTGTGGACGCGGCCTTCTAAATTTGGCCTGTGTTTGGTGTGGGTTTCAGCTCACGGAGTCGCGGAGAGCTTGGCGGTGACTGGAACAGCATGCGCCTGTCAGGCTAGAGATGAAGCCGCTTGAGGTAAGTGCCAGCCCGCTTCTTTGTGTGTCGCTTCGTTTTTATTGATCTGTCCAACGTTACGCTGTTAAGAGTACGTAACCGCTGTTTAAACGTGATTAAGTGGGAGAGCTGCGTTTTGGGGGATGGGGACATTTGGTTTTGTGACTAGCGCAGTTTCAGCTATGGCCGGGGGAGCAAGCATGCCTAAAGGTTTGGTGTGAGCAACAACAGCTCTTCTTCAGCCCTGGCACCAGCAGCCACGGCAGTCATCCCGTGCTGCCTGATACTAGAGGTCATCGCGATGTGTCATTTTTTCGGCTAGGTAGAAAACGTACATTCCCACCTCTTTCCTTCGTCTTCGAACTGATACGATCGTCGCAGATGATGTCGAATATCGAATTCTCGCTAGTTTCGGTCCTTGAGTAGAGTTGGTGAAACTTTTTGGAGAGTTGTGGGAGTTTTCTAAGATAGGACACATCAGAACTCGGCAAGACAGCGAGGCCCTTCCAGTGGCAGCCAGGATGTGCGCAAGCAGCCATCTTCTATTTTTAGCTCTCGGCAGGCACGGCACTTTCGCTCTCTCTCTTGGTCGGGCCCAGCGCTTTCGGCTTTTGCGCCTTCAACCAAGATGAAATTTCTTGACACTCTTCCTCTCTGGCCTACCAGTTATTTGAACCCAATGTCAATATATCTTCGCTAGGCAAGAAAATGAGTTTGGGAGGCCTCTGCTAAAATGATTGCAAGCGGTCCTCTCGCTGTGTTGTGCATTCATCAGGCACGTTTGTCTCCCGGCCAGTGTCCAGGGTCCATGGCTAGCACTGGCCCTGCTGTCAAAGACCATCCTAATGACATTCAATCACCTTAATCACTGCCTGAATGATGCTCCTGCGCGCTTTGTCAGGCAAGGGACTCTGCTGGATTTGTCATAGAGAGGCATTTAGTGTCCTCGTGAGGTACACAGTTTTCACGTATCGATCGGCATCGATTGCTAGGACTCATTACCTCGATTGAGTCCCCAGCCATTCCACTGGGAAGCGCGCCAGTCGTCAACCTACAACTTGTACTTAACCCTATTCTCCCACCCCACTTGTACCCCCACTACCCCACCTAGCTGTACTACACCACTTCTTCCCGATCTGTTGGTTGGTTGTATAGATGTCAAAGCATGCTAACTTTTAGGGAGATAAAGACGGCCCGACACTACATTGTGTCTAAAACACTTTAGGTATTGAAGATCGTTTGCCACTGGCGACAGTACTGCTTAGTGTATGTCTTGTCATCTCTACCTCTCCTCTTTCCTCCCTCTTCTTCCACCTCTGTGTGTGTGGGGGGATGTGTGGCGAGGGTGCGTCAGTGTATGTTTTGGGGGAAGGAGTGGATCGGATATGCCTACGTTCCACTATTGTGGGAGGGGGGGGGTGTTTTCTATCAGATCTTCCCTTCTCTCCCCTAGGCCCTTAGGCCCTGGCAGCGATTTTTTTACACCAAAACGTGTACAACAGCAGTGTGGAGCAGTTGCCTCGCGCGTCATTGCCAGGTATCTAATCTCTTACGTCATACATCACCACGCACCACGTCACGCCTTTTCGCTCTCCAGCCGAAAGCCTCTTGCGTTCTGTCATTCCTGATACCTTGACTGGTGTCGTCCACTCAGAGCCAGGGAACCCTTTTCCCGATTATCTGCAGTATTTACTCGCTGTAAAAGAAACTGCCGGGAGCGACATCAGCGATAGACATTCCCGACGCTGTGCACCACGTGACCATAGCCACCACCCACCCAGCTGCTGCCCACCAACCCACCCCTCCTCACACCCCTGCCCCAAGACTGCAGCACCTCGCGTACCACCGCGCACGCAACCGTTTCAGTTCATTCGCGTCGTTCGATCCGATGACTGGAATTGCAACGCCAGTGACGTGGTTGACGACGTGAGCGAGAGAGAAATTACAGGTGTCCTGGAAACACGTCTGACTGCGTGTCGCTGTGGAGGGGACAGCTGCGACCGACGCGGACGGTTCCCACGAGTGGACGACGGCGCGTGTTGACATTATCCCCGCTGGAGAGTTGCAATCTCAGCACGGGCGATCAATGTTGTCATCCCATCAGGTGCCGCGGCCGTCGCTTTTGTCCACACTAATACCCGTGTAATCTATTTCTTCACGAGTTTTCAGTCAGCCGTATAAACGCCGTCTCCGCGCAGTTGGCTTTTTATCACCGTTTCGCAATTTGTGGTAAATCCTCGACTCATATCGTACTGAGATTCCACCGTTCCCTCCCATTACCTTCCTTACAAAGCACACCCTTCTTGGACTTGCTGTAGGTTTTATGCAGTCACTACATACACAGTCCCATCCAAGACCCGCTCAGTCTCCGCTCACTTATAGCTCGATGACGCTTTTAGTGCGGGCGTGATGTGATCACTACCCCACCTCCTTCCCTCCGCCTTCTAGGGCTTTTGTCCACACGACGATGTTGCAAATATCTCCTGTTTGCACTGTCTCCAAGTACCTGCGACTCGATGGCAGTAAATGGGACCAAATAATGTGGCCGTGCTTTTTTGCCGCCGTTTATTGTGTGGAAATCTGTCATTTTTCACAGACTTGTCGTTGGTGCTTGTGACCCATTCACGGGCGGTGAAAAGCAAAACTCATCCACAGATGCATTGTGCGCTGAAAAGAGTTGACAACTTTTCCTCTCCAAGGGTCTGCGAGAGAAAGAGAAAGAAACGTACTTGTATGCATGCACGCGGGCTCGTTAAATCTGTAGTTGGGAGAAAAGTGTTAAACTCAAAATTGTTTAAATTGTGCAAGCAAAGCAAAAACGTTATCGGACCTCAGAAAGCGTCCTTTATGGGGGACGTAGTGTAATGTGAATATATGGCCGACAGAACTCGGGCTTTTATTATCTTTTAAATGTTGGCAACTGGTAGCAGTCAGATTGTTATGTCACTATCATCACAATCCATGACTGACTGAAGAAAAAGGTCAATAGCACACTACGTTTTCGATTCAGGGGGCGTGGAAATTAGAACTATTGATATTAATGCAGTAATATATACAAGCTGCCGCTAGGGTATGGTCGGAAACTAAGGTGCAATTTAAGGTCGTTTGTGATCTGCATACAACACGATCAACAACAACAAAAACATAAATGATGTTTGGTCAAATGTATCAAGTTCTTGCAAGCTGTCAATGCATCTAGAAGTGACATTTCAAGACAGAATGCGGCAGAGGTGATAAGAAGTTAAACTGCGAGCGGCAGGAAATGAATTTCAAGCCTTCTTTTGCAGGAATAATTACAACTTCGCCAGTTCGGGAGTAGAAAGCCACACATACATAACGATAGTGGAAACACCGGATGATGGGGAAAGATTGGCGGGAGGGATGTATGTGGGAGAAAAGATGTGCATAGCAGGAAGACGTTACACAGATCACTCAGCGTTGATCTAGCCGTTAGCTGCATCGGAGAGCGAGACAGGGAGGAGAGAGCGGCTGGCTGGCTGGCTGCCTGGCTTTCTGTCAAGCCCCTAGCCCTCTTCCCACCCCAGCTTACCCCCACCCAGCGTTCGCTCGCGCTAAGCGGCGTACGCGGTGCCTTGACCGCCAATGTGTGTAATAAAGAAAGCGAAGAGAAAGGAGTGAACAAATCCTGAAACCCACCCCCACCACCACCACCATAATGAGAGAAATGAAATTATGGACTGAGGGCCATGCTTGACAAGTCGGCACCTCGCGTATCGAAGGAATTCAAAGCCGTTACTTGCAGTGTTGCCTCGGTGTACGGCGCAATCGGGCTTGCAGTGGCAACTGTCAACTGTTTATTTTTCCCCCGCGAATTTATTTTCATAGAAGAGTGGCCAGTGTGCTACCATTGGCATCCAGACTTCTCACAACTTCGTACTGACCACAGAAGGCGTCGCGGGATCTTTAAATCCCATGTGCTATGTACGCTGTCTGTTCTTTTTTTAATCGTCCACGACTACTTTGAGGAGAAATCTTGGGTTTTTCACATGGCAGCATTCTTGACACGCATGAGTAAACAAGGATTTGACAGAACCAAGCGTTGGCGGGAAGGAACATTCCAGACTGTTATTGTGCGTGAGTTTGTGCTTTGTCGTGGCTGTTTCTGGCTGTTCTCAGCAGAACTGGAACTTCCAAAATCTGATTAGTAGACGCTCTTCAATATACTCACCAAAGGAGTCAAGCTACAGAAATAGCTGTTGGTGGGAAATCTGCGCAAAGCTTTGAAAATGTGTCAAAACGAGACTAACACTGAATTTGGATTTCATTTCACTTCATCTGCCATTCCGATTTGATAATTGGTTTACCAAATACAGTGTCAGTGGTTTCAGCTTTTACCTTAGCGTCCATTGATGCAAACGATGACCAACCGTTGAGGGCCAGTGTTCTAGAAGGCGATAGAAGGATAACAAGATTCGGAAGCATGAACTTGTCCTTGTGCTGTTGTCCGCCCCCTCCCCCACCGCCCAAGTTGAGCCCTCGGCCTACCCCATGCAGGCCATGGTCACTCAAAGACTTGATCCGGCGCTTCACCATTAACCCATCTCTCGTGTTCCAGGCCATCCGCTGCACGCACCCGAACTGCCCGTGCGAGTGCTTCGCCCCTGGCAAGGCGTGTCTGCGCTACTGTGACACCTGCAATCATGGATGGGTTGCTCATGGTGAGTCGCACGCATACACCTGAGACTTTTGTTTTGTGTCGCTTTGAGAAAGGGAGAGAAATCTTTGTGTAACTGGCTGCGGCGTTTTGCATGTAGCCTCTATCTCTCTGCGTGTGTGCATGCTCGCTTGTTTAGGTATGCTGTGTGATGTGGTTGTGTGATGTGTTAGCATGTACGTATGTGCGTGCACGCGTGCGTTTGGCGTCAACAGTCATGTTTTAGGACAGGAAAGAATGAGCAGTTGAACAAATCTAACCATTATTGTCTGCGTCATCACAATCTTTATTAAATGTTTATCACAATTTGCTTCCTTGTGCAAGCAATTAGTATTATTATTACATTGATAAGAAATTGTTAGGAAGTCTAGGACTGTGGAAACAAAATTGCATTTCAACATTTTTTGATTAGATCCGCGTTTCTAAAATATTTGGCTGCTGAGAAACACAAGGGTATTTCTTTTTTTTTATATGCGTTTTTTGTTGTCTTGGTTGATTCTGCACCTATTCTAAATTTTGCCATTTTGTCCTCTAGAAAGGTTATCATTTACTTATAACAGAACATTAACTGATCATAACTGCAATAAACATTATCAGAACAGCGTGAGCAAATCATGAACGTTCGTGTCTGTCTCCAAGTGAGTTGTCCGCCCTCACCATCCCGTCTATACGCCAGTTCACTTTGTCTTTTCACGTTTCTAAGCATCAATACAGTCCGAGAGACAAATATCGTCGTTTCTTGTGACGGGGCAGTTGTGGTGAAACTTACATTCTCACGAAAAATTTATAGGCGATACTCGTGTTGGTGAAGTGATAAGTGTTCTGCTAGATGCTGAATGGAGAAAAATGCGATGCTGAAGAACTACGAAAAAGGTGCCGCCAGATAATTGGGACGATGGTTATCGATGTTCGCAAGAACTAGCAAACAGTTTAAGGTGGCAATCTTTTGAAAAGGTACCAAGAAGTAAGCTCGGAGTAGCCCGACTCCAATAACTCATATACAATCAATCGAGCAAGCAATGCCACGAAAGTTCCTTGTGTGAGGTGATTTTTTTTAAAATTAAGGTCAAGGTTTTAGGTGTTCAATTCTAGGTCTTGCTTCGGTGCACTACACAGTTTGAAAAATAACGAGGGCGACAGACCAAGATTTCCTCAGAAATGTCAGCCAAAGCGGAGGACTAAAAGCATAGAATGTTCATTACGGTCTCCTTAAAAACAGCATTAAGATTTAAGACGGTTCAAAAATATTGTAGGGGATGATGGTGACAGCGGACTGATCAGTTTGTCCTCAGCAACGCAATTTCCTGGGTAATTGTAAGCAAGTATAACTAGCGAGGATTTGCTTTTTCAAACTAGCGAACGGACTTTAAAGTTGATTCCCTTCTCGAATAGAAAGGAGAGAGTTTTCCATTAGGATTACTGTTCTGTGGGCGGGAGCGCAACAAAGAGTACCTATTAGTAAGCTGAACATTGTTGAAGGTTTTCGTAACTTTTTTTTGTGTGTGCATAATATAGACAGTGCTACAGAGTGGAGTTCTCATTACGGACAATAACAGTGCAGTAAACATTTGAAGACATTAATTTTTTTAAACCTGTAAATCGTACTTCAGTTCTCAAACGAATAAGACCCCTTCGGTGGTCTAGTGGTTAAGGCGTCCGCTTCATAGGCGAGAGGTGGGTGGTTCGCATCCCGGGCAAGTCATGGCTTAGTAGCTGTCCTGCCAGACGCCGTTCACTATAGGGAACAGTACTAGGAGTGGTTGGCCCGGTGTCAATATAATGTGCTGCTACACGTGGAACTGCTGTCATAATGTGCTTACATAGCTTAGTAATAGGACCCCATCTGCACATAGTGCGAAATCATAGCAAGATGGAGTCACTGCCCCTATACAATTGCCTAAATGTACCTACTTACACCTGTAGTACAGTTCGAGCATCAGACAGACCAGGAAAGGGTGACGAGATGCATCAGTTGTCTTCGAGGCCCACGGTCTTTTGGCAAAACGGTGGCAACCACGCGCGCGGGCCTGCTCTGTCAGGCTGTGTAGTGTCCATTGCTATCTGCAGGTCCTACCGGGTTTTTTCTCTGCCACCGGCCCAAGAGGGCCCAAGTCCTCAGTATAGAGACAAAAACCCTCCCTTTTCCTCTATTCCTCTCTCTTCTCTCTTCGTGGCTTTATCTTCCAATCAGCAGGTTGCAAGGAAAGGTTTATTCTTACATTGAACGACCAAGAAGAATTATTGACACTGCAGCAAATATTTACATACATAATGGCTAAAATGTAATAATAAGAAATTGACTATGATAATAATAAAGATTATCTTGTGTAGACCAGAATAACACTCATTAAGCAGCGTGCTCACTGCGCTTGACACGATACACACAGAAATGAAAGACCTACTATTTAAAATAGTACATAGATATACACATTGACTCCAATTTGATTAAGAAATAACATAACTCAGCAGTTAAAATGCAAAAACATTTAGTTCAACAATAATCATCAAATTAGACCAACGAGCGCTAAAATATAATAGAGAACAACGAGATGTATGTATGTATGTAAAAAAATAATTTTTGTTAACGATTGCCAGACTGTGAAATCACGTCAGTCTTAAAATACGAACAGCTATTAATTACGATAAAAATCAATAGTTGAGGTATTTAGTGGGGTAGCTTCAGATTTTTATTTCCTTTTCATATTGCTCAGTTGTAGTCAAGGAGCGTTTGTTGTCACCATCGTCTGCATTTTTGCTCACACTAGTGCTACTGCTACAATAAGGACTGCTGCTGTTCCTGGTACTGCGTTCTATTGTCTAACCGCAAAACGACCCAGTACAATAGGTGAACAATAAGTCAAAGACGAAAGTGTAACGACGAGTTTCCATTTGGAGATATGTAGAGTTGGCGAAAAGTGTAAAATCTCGTTGCTTGAGTCGAGGGCAGTCTGGGAATCGTGTGCATCATTCTCGCAGGACATCTGTCTGTAGCGGCGATTCGCAAGTTAAGCTGACCGCAGCTTACCTACATTGAGGCACTACCAGGGTTGACGTACAGCAGAAGGATATGTTCAGCTGCTGTATTTGGTACAGCCATACATCCCTCAGAGCGCCTCATCTTCCTGTAAACAACTAAACAACTGATATTATACATGCGGTGCTGCGGTGCATGGGGCTCACCTATCTGCCATCTCTCCGCCTAGTTACGTCTACCTACCGTTTGCCTTTCAAGTTCCAGACCTCACGATCCGTCACCTGCTTACGAACCGCCGTCTTCTAACACACCTTTATCACGCACATGCACCACCGCTTCGGGATGCTTGGCTGAGACTACTTAGAGGAGACGAGACGCGCAGAAACCTGACAGCATTTCTATCAAAATGATGAATACTATAAATAAATAAGGGGCCAGTCTTTCAAGAGTATTAATTTCTGGTACACTGCCCTTCGTGTCCCACCGTTCCCGCCCCTTTCCCCGCAACCTCTTGCATTACATATGGAATGTTTCTCTTGCTTTTGTAATTTTCCCTGCCCCACCTTACCGTGCCCGGAAGAAGGTCAAATTTTCGTTCCCTCTCAGCAAGCTAGCTTTTGTTTTTGAATCGCTCAGCGATGTCTATAAAGAAAGTACTTCAGTACGCACTGCGAGGTATAAAGGTGAAAGACAGCGTCGTCTTATTTGAAGTTCTGGGTTGGTT
>SMGT01015426.1:117393-130157 GCA_004794575.1 Lanistes nyassanus | reverse complement strand
TGAAACTCGCAACAAGGGGGACATTGTTGGTTGGATATTTGGTGCTTTCTTCTGAGTCAACGACATAGATCATATCACGGCAACTCAGACGCCATACAGAGGAAATACTTGTACCAACCCAACTGCGGAACAAAAACTCACCCACAAGCACTAACTGTTGGGCCATTTGATCGCTTCTGGTTTGGTTTACGTAAATACTCATTGCTACATCAAAAGCTAATTTGTCGTGCGTGGTCGAGTACATGTTTGTTAAGAGAGAGAGGGTAGTAGGTATCTGTTTGTCACGAAAAGATTTTGCAGGAATAGTACGTTTTTCATTGCCTCTCCCGTACCCGACTTTAGATATCGTCAGTGCATATTATCGGTTAGCGACATTTAATATGTCTTAAAAACTAAGCATCACAATGATTGGCGCGCTCGCGCCTTACATGCCAGTGATTTCTGTCTACCTTTTGCACTTGTTTGTGCGGCCCGCCACTTTCTGGCTCCGTATGCATGTAAACTGTACTAAATTTATTCTCGAATAGCCGCTAATCGGGGATAGCTATTCCTGTCTAAAATTTCGTATGCGCAAGGCCCAAATAGAAAAGGAATAACTATTCGAGGAATTGAGACTGCGGCAATTCTTGAGCGCGCATGCGTTATGGTCAGTACTTCCCTTCTCTGTAATCACTGCGCTGGCAGAAAAGAATCCTCGAAACGAACTGGTTTAGCACAACCAGTAGTGAGGTTGAAATTTTGCTTGAAGAACTGGCAGTCGAGGGACCTACATTGTTGGCTGCAGTCCCCCTGAAAATCACTTTTAAAACAAAAGTCTTAACTTGGAGCAAAATAGCAGACTGCGTATCAGAAGACGATGTGACCTTGACCTGTACCAGTGGTGTAAATCTCCATGCTGATTCACAACCTCTATGCCAGCATAAACTTCCTCTACAATGCCCCAAATGTCCGCTCTTTTTCAGCTGTTCGGTTTTCTTGCATACGTGTCCTGGAGTACTGTAATGTGCTGGTGTGTGTGCTTCACAGTTTAAGACCATTGACTCAGGAATGCATAAATAAAAAATTATTTAGCTAAATGTCCGAATATTTACAAACTAGTGAAATACATGCAGGATTTGGAAGCATACTTGAAGGTCTCGGAGGTACAGAACACAAGCTCTGTTAAAAGTACTAACAAGGCAAAATTTTAACTGTTGAGACCCCATTAATGAAAGTTATTTTATGAAAGTGCTTTTTATGCTTTGGTACATGTGGAAAAGGTCAAAGTGTGATAAACAGATCTTGTTTTTTAATATAGATTACATGGCATTATTTCTTGAGCGTTCGTCTGCACTGGTGAAGTCTCATTTTGGGTCACGTGACTCAGGGACGTACATTGGAGGTATTGCGCGCAGAAACGATTTCAGCAGTCTTTCCTGGTCCGTGCAGTAGCCCCTTCTTGGCGGATAGCACGTGATAAATGGATGTGCTACCCCGGCGGCTATCTCGTCCACGTCTGCACTCAGGAGACGCCCATACTGGGGATATAGTCTTTTCCTTTGCCTAATGTCAAAATACTCTGGTGATTTCGGAGATATGGGGGAAAAGTGTCGGAATGTATTTACTGCAGCTTTTCCAAGCCCTTGTATTTCGGCGTTCACCAGTGCTTTATCTTTCGCTCATGCCCTCGGTCACAGGGGGACATGACGTGACGAAGTGTTTCAGAGTTAAAACGTCTTGACTACTTAAATGTAAATGGTGAATGTCCAAGGAAGAGTGCTGGACATCATGGGTGGAAGAAGGCATGCTTTCTAAGGTTTTGTAAACTTCGCATATTGCAGACGTCACTGTTTGCAAAATGGACAAACCAGAAATATCTGAACAATTCTTTGTAGTGCACTCTGTTAACGTTGTTTACACTATAATACGGTATTTTACCCCCATTCCCTTCCGGTTTACATTAGACGTGTTCTGTTATCTCTGCAGATGCAGGTGCGTAAATCCTCCCTTTTTTCTATTCCTTTATTGGGAATCTATGGGTGGGGGTTAGGACTAGGATCCTAAAAAGGACTTGAAAATCTTTTCCTATACACATCCAAGACGTCAGCGCTTTCATTTAATTTTTCCTTGCACTGGATTGGCACACTGGTCGCATTTATCTGTCTTTAACTGGGAAGATTTTTCTTTGTGGAGAACAATTTAAAGGCCATAGTTTTCCCACCACATTATAGTGTGTTTTTAGTTGCGTAGTGCTGACTGGAAAGAATGAAAATTCATATTTCAATTTGCCCTCTAGTTTAACAAACAACAGTCTTTAGCGCTAAGAATGTGATGTTGGGTACCACGAAAGATTGTCCCCATTAAAAAAAAATACTGTTAGAAGAAAAAACGCTGTGTAAGGACGACTTCCTATATGGCATGAACGACAGACGAACGACAGTCTTAAGAATTCTGGGCTTGCTTACATGAGTGTTCGTTTCTTCACTTTCGGTCTTAAGAACAGCTGTAAGGCCCGTTTGCCCTGTGTATTTTACGTGCATCTTGATGTAAGTCCGCCCAGGGGATACGACCACCCAATGTGACCCAGATCATGCTATCGTTTCCATACTCTCGCATCCATTTTTTTTTTTTTTTTGGGAGATGGGGAGTAGAGGGAAGAACTTGCTGTACGGAGGATTTCTCTATGGAAAAGATATACGAATAGAAATTTCTATATAACCCATCCATGACTTTTAATAAAAGATTGGTAGAATTTGCGTCGGAAGGTGTGTTTGGGAGGGGGGGGCGGTAAATATGTATAATCATCAGAATGTATGTCAAAAGGTGGCGTTTCATATGTATCGACTACTGCATGCATTCTATTCAAGATGGGAAATAAAAAAAACAGTGCACGTTTCGGGTAATAATTCTTTACTGTCTTTAAGGCATATTGATGCCACTTGAATAGGTTCAGTTGTCAGTGGCAACCTGGTATTGACAGCTTTACCACTGATGAAGATACACATCTGTTTTAAAGAAGCAAGGGCTTTTCTGTACGTCGTTTACAGTACAATCAAAGTTCTCTATCTCCATCTAACTTTTTTCATGAACTTCTTGTGCATACCAAAGTTTTCTTTGTAACGTTTGTAACGGATATTGAGAGATGTTGTCAACACAGTAGGCAAAAGCCAGACCAGTTTTCTGTCCCCCCCCCCTCTCTCTCTCTCTCTGGGTCCAAACATCAGCGTCTTTGACTTTCCACTCGCCCGTTCGTCCCGCGTCCTTTCATAGACTTTGATAACTTATGACATCGGAGTCAGAGCTGTGTATGCAGTGTCAACATTTGGCTAAGATCCCAGCTTTGTTGTCAACTTGCCGTCACGTAATGAAAGAAACGCTTGATGGTGTTTCCTTTGCATCTCATTGCTTTGGGCCTGAAAAACGCCAATTTTTCCTCGTCCAACTGGCTTCTTTCAACACTTGAAACACACCGCAAAAAGGGAAAAAGAAAATCATGCGAGTGACGACTAGCTTTGGCCGCTTGGCCGGGTCATCAACAGATCTGTGTAACGCAGAGGAAGACATCCCCTCGACAGTTATTTCGTTCCTGCTGAAGAGCTGCAAGATGCATGTTTGTCTTTTCTCAGCGCGTGCGGACAGTGAGAGGATGGAAAAGAAGGATGGCGGGGGACCGGAAGGGAGGTGTTGTTAGTCCAGTGTTTTCGCCTGTCACACTCATGTCTGACGTCCGGGAGGTTTACGTTGCAGGGACTGCAGCCAGCGTCAACAGCCGTCGTCATAATTGTGAATCATATGGACATGCGCAAAGCGTGCTGTAGTCTGGTGGTGGTGATCGAGGCTAACATCACTTTTCCCCCGCAGGACGCGCAAATTGTGCGTACCGTTGTCTAAACACACACCGTCTTTCTCCCCGTATTTACAGGCTGTCATGGCGAAGTTGGTGTAATGACCCAACTCATTAGAGCATGTTGCTGCAACGGCACTCATAACAATCTCTGGTGACAGAAGTTATCTCCCATGTTGGCGGTTTCGTGTACTCAGACGACTTTGCAGAAACCCGTTTGGCACGGGGACAGAGGAGCGGTAGCGTTCATCATCCTGATTTTCAGGCACAGCCACCCACTCCCCTCCCCACCCCACCCGCGTTTCTAATGACTAGACTACCGGTACGTTCTACCTCCGGTCATGCGCAGTTTGTGCACTGTTAATTTCGAGCTGGCTTTTCTTTTCTGCTGTTGTGCGGTGTCGTCTGTTTGTGGAATGTTTTCCCGCTCAGCTTGAAAACAGGGGATTTAAGGTTGGCGGGAGAGTAGTTTAGGACGATTTTTTGTTCTATTTAGCTAGGTCACCTTGAAGGCAAATTGGATGTCTGCAGCGACGTAGACGTGAGCGAGCATTCTGGCGCACGCAACACACGCGAGCACGCGCGCAAACCCAGTCTCAGACACGCAGAGAGGCTGGAAAAATCATGATGGCAGGGACTCTCGGTCTGCATGTGTGTGCGTCCTACACAACACATGCGCATTGTCAGAAAGGTGGGTAAGGAGCGAGAGGACGAAAAGGGGGATAGAAATAACATGCGTAATATTCAAAACGCCAGAAATACTGAGAATGCACATTTTTTTATACAAGCGTGCCCTGTGCATAATGCTAATGTCTTGTACCCATTCAGAAAACCGTCGGCACGTGTATGTAATAAAAGATGACTGCTAGCTTGCACAATTAGCGCATTTTGGGATAATCCTGAAATCCGTGATGGTAAGTGTCTGGCATGTTTTTTTTAAAAGAGGTAAACAGGAAACAGATGGGAAGCAGCGTCAGCAGGCGTAACCATATTGGGTCTTGAATGAACACGTGACCCGCATCAGACGACAAGCATTGTCGCAAGGTTGTGGTTGGGAGGTGGATGGCTGTGAATACAGGCTACGTTAGTGCAGCTGACCGTAAACACAGGCTAAATTTATTGGGAAGAAGTATGAAGGCAGGCTAATATAAGACCTAGGGTATGACAGGATAAAACTGCTGCGGATGGGTTTAAATATTGATAAACATTATAGTGCTGATCGAGTGTAAAGATATGGTAGAGTAAAAGGTGGATCTGTGTTAACAGAGGGAACATTGAGGTGGATGAGTTACCAAGAGTGTAGCAACAACATAATGACACGTATAAGAGGAAAACTAATTATACATTACTACTTGCATAGAAATGGAGCCCTGCATCACTTTTCTTTAGATTTCATTTTAAAAAAATAAAATTAATAGGACTACCTAGTAAAACAATGACATTTCTACTAAAATGTATTACAGCAAGCCATTAATTTTCCTACTTTATTTTGTCTTGGATTGCTTGAAAAACCACCTTTTGTGCAACGTATGGGAAAAACTCTTACGAAGTGTGTTTCTTGTGGTTTGTGGGAGAAGTGAGGGTTTTGTGGGGGTGGAGGATTTTGGTTGAGGTGGTGCTAAAGAAAAAGACACAAACGTCTACAAAATTCTTTTTCTTTCTTTGTGTTAATCGCTGCTTAACGTCGAAATCTGGCTTCAGCCAAGGAGATGACAGACGACTGTCATCACCAGTAAAACAGCTTCACTTGATCTCACCTGCTAGACCAGAAACTCCACAGTCCCATACTGCACTCGACCAGACACCTCTACTTGGAAAGAGAGATCTCATGTGTTGGGAGAGTTGTACAAAGAAGAAATAAAACTGCGTCATGTCATTTCAGCTTTTACTCTAAGGCAAAGGACCGTATACCCTTAACTGCCTCGTGACGCGTCGGCTGCGCTACCGAGAATTAATGTATATTATAACAGCTCCATTTTGAGTCGTCTTTGCCAGTTCTATAGGGGCTGTGGAGACCTTCTGGCTGTGCCTTTGATAAGGCAAACTAAACTGAGACATGACACTCATCAGGTCGCTGCGGTTCTGTCCCTGAAGTCTGCAATCAGACCTTGATGTTGTTCACCCCGCAGACCTAGTGGGCAGGCCAATGCCAGCGGGCGAGGGGCTAACTCGTGCCCAAATAGTTAGCTGACCCCTGGCGGCCAGCTGCATATGGGGGACCTCGTGTGGTAAACGCAAGGAATGCGTGCAACGCTAGGTGATGACACCCGACATCACCATCTAGCGTCGACTGTAAAAGCTCTGACGTCACATCTAAAGTCGACAGTAGGAGTTCTGATGTCATCGCTCTAGTGTCAGTAGATTTCCTCGCGTCACTAAAACTTTCCTTGTCAGTCTATCGAACAGTGAAGACGGCTCAAAATACAGCTGTGACTACGACACAAAAGTTCCCAGTGGGCAATGCGTCTTTACCTAGTTAAAGGCTATACTGTTTTGGCAGCTACCAGAAAAGGCTAATGTGATTCGTTTCGAATGTGTTCGTGTCTGTTTTTGGTTCTCCTTTTGTTAAATTCTGCCAGCACATGGGAACTATTTCGTCTCGCGGTCTCTTGTCCGGTTTAGTCCAGGATTGTTGTCGTCTTCTTCTCATCTTGCTTTGTTTGCGATCGCAAAGGCTGGTAGCGGCGACGATGCGGGAGGACAGAGTTTTCATAGAAATCTACACGAGCGTTAACAGCAGGCTGACAACACTTTTATGATCGCCTGTTTATGCACTCGCACATGCCAGCGCTCTCGTCATAATTGAATTGTCTGGGAGACACAGAGGGTATATAATTGAAATGTCACATCCGCCAGCAAACTTAATTCCTGTGTTCCTTTCCGCAGTAATGCAATTAGAGCATGCAAACAGGGGGTGTCACGTAAGGTCGGTCCGGCGACACGGACAACACGTCGCCTCCGTCCGCACTCTGCCGTCCCGCAGGGACGCTGTTGCAAGCGAGGAAGTCAGGCCAGTTGGTCTCTGGACACCAGACCAATATAACAGATGGACAGCAACTTGAATCATCTTGGCGGCAGTGTGTGTGGTGGGGCATAGGGAGTAGGAGAGTTTGGGGATGGGGCCAGGGTGATATTGGCCAGCGTCTTGTGTTCCTTGGGCAAATTGCACTGTCCTCTGGTTGTGCAACGTACGTGGGTGCGCAGGATAAAAGCCCTGGACAATCGATTGATATCCTGTTGAATTTTCCTGTCGCCACTTCTGATCAAGCATCGTCCCAAACAAATTTCCTAGAGCCCCCTGGGACCGACAAGCAGGGCAGTTTATTCAAGTGTTTGCTACAGATCACAACTGCTTTGAGGTCAGGTTTAATAGTGTCTCTAATAGCATTATGGATAAACTATTGGAAACCCATAGGTTCAAGAAATATTCACGTAAACGTACAAACTTGCTATAATTTGCTATACCTGATGGGAAAAAGCCTATGAGGTATCTTGTCAAAAAGAAAACATCTCGGTTTTTAAGGTGGACATTGAGTATTTATGTTACCCAGTTTGTGAAACGGATTTTGGCTGGAGAGGACTATTAAATGTACCGTCGTCTCCGAAAATTCTCTTTATTTCTTGACAGTCGAAACAGTATTTTACCCTGCTATTGGCTGTGTGTTGATACTACCGACCAGTCCCTCACCCCCATACACATAAAATTCTATGCTGGTAAAGAATCATCAGATGAGTTTCGATTATCTCCTCACTAATAGTGACGAATGATCTGAACAGCGTTATATTTATTTTGGGTATTAATGGAGACTGATTCTGCAAAAAGTATGACAGTTGATCTATATATATAATACGTCGGGATGCTTGCTGCAGATTAGGATTTTCTGTTTATAGGTCTATCATGTAAATCTATACTTGTGATGACAACTAAAACTTCTTTAATGTTGGACCATGGATTCCTCCCCCCCCCCCCTCGAAACTGTGCAACTGTCGTCCCAGTTCAGAAGCACCCTGTAGTCCCAAGACAGCTGTGGAAAGCGCTGGCCTGGATCCTCTTTCTCTTCTTTTTCTTTTTATCCCCCAGCAGCGAAAAGGCAAAAACAAGTCCAGCAGGAGGCTGGGTTCATGGCATCACGGGTGTCGGTGATAACAGGCGCATCCTGCCTTGCTGTTGTGCTGTACGCGAATGCGCTCGTCTCTTCACAAAACAAGTGTTTTCGCAGCTTCCTGTTGTACACTTTACTTGGCAGTCTGCACAGACCAGCCAGGACTTTCAAAATCTGTTTCAGCACTTTTTTGTGCTCCACTTTTATATTTCAAAGCACGCTGCTGGTAAGGTGTCTGGAAGTGGATGCGTACAATTTTGTGATGGAAATAATTTGTTTTCCTTGTGAAGTCATTTGCTGCTGTATCGACTGCGGAATTCGATGATTGCAGTATCTCCGTATACACGTGACCTTTCTCTCTCTCTCCCATCTCTGTGTGTGTGTGTGTGCGTGCGCGCGTGGACGCGTGTGCATGTGTAGGATAGGGAAGGAGGGGATGCTTTCTTATTACTGGCAATCTACAGCCAAAGGGAGGGAACTAGCCTATTTGATAGATGTGGACAGAAGATTGATATAGGAAGAAGTGAAACAGATCCCCGTGTACCGCGCTGGCGTTAAAGTCTCGTGTTTCTCAGAAATCAGCTGCAAATCTCTGCCTACTCTTGTCGCATCTCCCCCTCTTCCCTGCTCTATTCGCCTCTATCACACGCGCACGAACGCGCGCACACACACACACACAATGTTGTCACCTTCCCTGTGCAAGCGGCTATAACTATAACTATGCCCTTCCCCCACCCAAAACCTCCACCCTTTTTCTCAAAACGAGGCAGGGTTAAATGGGTCCTGCATACTTTCATATCACACGCATTTTTTATTTGGGGGGGGGGAGGAGATAAAGTCACCTTTGATATCCTACGTTTCTTGTTTATTATGTCGTATTGTGTTAGCACTCGTGAATGAATGGCTATGCCTGCTCCGTCTTTCAGTGGTTAGGATTTAATGTTGGCTCTTTTCCCTCCTGGCATGGTGTAGGGTCGGGACAAAACCCCAGGGGAACTCGCTTCCTTTATCTTTCCGATCGCACTTTTTATCGGTCTGACTGACAGCTGCTCGACTCAGCGCAGTCCAGCTGGTTCTTCGTTAAGTTTCAGCAGAAAGGTTATGTCTTGATACACTCCGATGACTAGATTTGCGTGCGGTGAGGCGGAACACTACAGCTGAAGCTTATTTCATTATGTTAATAACCACCACAACAGGACTTTTAAAGCCAGCTGCAAGTCAGTGAACTAACGTTTACAATTGTTTTATTCTTCTTTTGATATTTTGAGCTGCAGTTCCCATGGATACTTTATACTGGCCTAAAAATTTGAACTCTGAATTGCCTCACTAAATTGTTTAGGTTTAGACATGTTAAGAGTTAGCAAAATATTTTTCTATGATGATGTTATTGCGTAGTACAGAATAGTGTTTTCAAAGTATTCAAGTAACTGTTGGGGATAAACTTACCTCTACCTAGCCAGAAGGACGTACTAACATCGAATGACGGTCGTGGGAGCTAAGCCTCTGGATTGTTTGTTATTGCCCTTTTTCATCTCATGCTCCTTTCACCTCGTGCGATATCTATCCTAAAGACTAGACGCTGATGGCAGAGACAGATCACCTGGTTGGCACACCACACTGTGTTGGGACATACACACCTATTGGCACATGAAAAGACGAAGGAGAAAACATCACAGCACGTGCCAAGTTGTCCTTGCGGTCCCAGACGGGAACGAGAGAACAGACAGCGTCATTCTGTTCGGCATTCTCTCGTCTCCTACGTATGGAAAAAAATTCAAACTGGAATGTGTGTAGAGGCGAGTTTTATAGACGCGAGGAAAGCCGGTGGTGTTAGGTTGTGATGTTGCGAATAGGATCCTTGACGTCCTCACCTAACTCGCGTCTGTAAAGAGTCGATCGCCTTACAAGCTTTAACGCCCCTGTCCAAAATCACTCTTGTTTGCGGCGTCAGTAAAAGGGACTGGACCATAGGATCTTTGACGCCACCTCTTAATGCAGCTTGATTATGTGGATTTTAATCTAGCTGGCCTTAGCAGGTCTCATGTCGTTACCTACAGTTACCCCCGTTTCTCCCTAAAACACCCGTCGGGTTCTGGCTTGTCTGCATGTCACGCGCCTGTTACTGCTGGCACCAATCGAGAATGCCGCGTGCTATATGCCACATGCCGCTTGCACCTTTTCCCCCGGCCACAAGAAAAGATCAAAAGGGGGGAAGCATAGTGTTGCATTCTCCTCTGCGACGAGTACCAGTTCATACAGTCGTCTATCGAACCGGTGAAAACGACTCAAAATTGAGCGTTCACAATTCACAAATTTCAGGTGATTGACGCGTGGGGACGAACTATAAAGTCACGCAGTCGTGTTTGCTCCCAGAAAAGGCTAATAGGACATGTTCCGAATATGTACGTGCTTTTTTCTTTTATTGAATTTTACCAGCACATAGGACCTCTTTAATCTCGCCAAAGATTTTGGTCCTGTTTGATATAGGACCGCATCGGTATTAGGGTGAACGGCGCATGGAGTGGACAGTGAAGATCTGACTTCTGGAGTTCCGTCTGAACCAATAGAAGCCGCAAATGTGTGCAACTGTAAGACTGCGTAACCGCCACACCCACCGACCCACACACATGCACTTAACCCCACACACCGTCTGGTCTCTTGTCTTCCTTTTTCAAATTAGGTGTCTGTTGGCACTGCTGCTGAAAAGATTGACTTTAGTGTTTAAGCCAGAGAAAGTAAACGCTGCTAAGACCAAAAAAAGATGCAACACCGCAGCACAGCATCCCACCTTAGTACTCAACCGCATCCCACACGCTAGAGACCTTCCTAGCTGCACAAAATCAGCTGAACAAATCATTTGCACAGAAGAGCAATTGCTGAAGCCTTCGTGCTGAAGTTCTACCCCAGCTTTTGAGCAGTTACGCGTGTGAAACCCTGACACGGTTCGAACAGGGAGCAGATAAGTATTCTGACACCCGCAAGGTGGAGGAATTTGGAAAACGCAAAGTAGCAGAGCTGCGCGTTTGCAGACATGTTTGGGAGGGACTGCGCCATGTCGAGGAGATAATGAGGCTCTGGTGAGCACCTGGGGGTGTGCACCTGTCGAGAAAAGTTCGACAGTGAATGACGCTTTAGTGATCATAATAGTTTGTATGCACTTGCGTGGGGAGTGAATATGTGTGTCTCTGATTGCGGGCCTGTTTAGTGTATGTTTCTTAAAGCGAGATATTTCTTACCTGGCTTGTATTTCCAGCACTTAATGTCCTTTTCAAAGAACGTGTAAAATACACAGAGTGAACTGCCTTTATGATAGGTTTTATGAACTAGAGAGCAGATATACGAACGCACTGCACAGGCTGATCTGCAAAGGACAAAAAATCATGTAATATGGGATCAATAATGAGACAAAAAAATTTGTTCTCTAAAAAAGATTCGTTTGTCAAAGGCAGCTCCGTAAGAGGTTGCGCTTTCTTATCCCAAGTCAATCTGTTTAGTTTGACAATATCTACCAAGGTCTAGGACGACTTTTCATGTGAATCAAAGTGCTTTGATGCGGTCTTATTCCAGCAAATTGTAAACCAGGTAGATCTTTTTTCACGAGGAATCGAAAGTACACAATGCACCACATAAAACGCACAATAAGTACACTAGCGCTTAGATTTTTAAAAATAACATTCAGATATTATAGTCTTATACCCATTGTGAGGTATTGAACTGCTCTAGACTAAAGAAGTCTCATGTCTTGGCAGAATGTAAGAAATAAAAAAGACGTGTACTCATTCGGAAAATGCTGTATCAACCTTTTCTTTGAACACAACTATGTAGCCTTATAATGTGTCATGGAGGGCCGCTTAGCGGGAATCTGTCTCTCGTTCAATACACGACTATATTTGTCAGATCTAGCACCCAGGGAGTTAGCTTCTATACTCACTTCCTGCGCTGAAACTATTCTCATAGTCTCGCACTTGGAGGTTTTGGTATGATGTGGCGTGAGAGGCGCATACATGTACGTCACGGCACTCAGTTAAAGCGTCTCAGCAAATTACTCGAGTGACATCACTGGCTAATGGGCTGCTACTGGTGCTGACAAGTCTGGCAACTTACACATAGACACCCGCCTATCCCTATCATGACCAAGGCACGATCACCAGGGTGGCTAATTAACGGCCACGTGTAAATAATGTACAGTCGCCTCTGATTGGGCGTCGTGTCCTTGTCAGAAAACTGACGTCGGGGTCCTGGGCTGAGACAATGGACAGAGTCTAAAAGTTAACAAGACATTGTGCACCAGACCATGGAGATAGATGGGTGCATTTATTGTGATAATGGTAGGAATGCAGGGTACCAATAAACATGACAGCAGTCGTAAAAAGATTAAATTCCACCCGTGTGCATTATAGACTTGGTTTAACTTCAACGCATGTGTACCCAAAAAACTTCTACTCCCGTACCGAAAACTTGTGTTTGTAAATAATATTGGATCCAGTTTTGTTGAAATTAAATCATCTTCTATCAGAAAAGATTAAAGTCTTGACTACTTTATGACTTGTTTTTGTTAGATCGTTTTCTGCCACCGTGTCCTTCAATCACATGTCTTACGGCTGATCTTAATCAAAGTTAAAGGTACGCAACTTAATGAACAGCAGCAGCCAGCGGAACACTGAATTTAAATTCCAGAAACAGAATCCAGTGGGTTTTTTTAAATAAATGAAATAAAAAGCTATGCGATCTCATACTCCGATGTTACCGTCCAGTTTCTGATTTTTAGCCATAGATCTACATCTAAAGAGCTGTCTTGTGACAGCCAGTCAAGTGCAATGATGAAGGTTTCCACAACC
>SMGT01015426.1:75978-113013 GCA_004794575.1 Lanistes nyassanus | reverse complement strand
TTTTTCTGTTTGCTTTGTCACTGATATAAATTGTCATGAACGTGGATCCCGTGCTTGGCACGTGTCTTCTGTGCTTGTTGAAACGACCCAAAACGGAAGTGTCACGGTTTATAATTCCATGCAGGCGACGCGTCACAGTTAAAATTAAAAGTTAAAGGCTGCACAGTCGTGTTTTTGCTTCCTTTCTTTCCTTCTGTTAAATTCTTCCCACCCACTGGACGCTTTTGTCTCGTGATGGGTTCAGTATAAGACTGCCTTGGCATGTAGTCCGACAGAAGCTGCCGAGGCCAGTTTTCCACCCCCACCCCCGATTCTCGGGGCACACGACGAGGTTGTCGACAGACGGTGAACACACATGCTAGCCGCCGCCCTTCGCCTGTCTCGTCCGATGACATCCTTATCGCAGCTTCTACAGCTAATGACTAGCGTCTCGACGCGGCTCCCATCCGTGCACTGATGGCCCGTGCGTGGCTTGGGATACAGGGCTTATCCCTACATCCCCAGATAGGGCGTCCGTATCTTCATGGCTTTATGGCAATGATCTCTGTGCGGTGAACATTTGGAGACAAAAAAAAAAAACCCTGAGTCCACTAAACTGTCCGACAGCGGATCAGCGGTGGTTAAGGAAATACGCGTTTTCGTTCATGTGTCGCATGCTAGGCCAGGATCTCTGCAGTTTGTGCACTCGGAGCTTTCTGGATTTCTCTCTGACCGGACATTCTTTAGATCATTTACATTACGCTAGCTGGGTGCTCATGTCTCTGGCTTCCTTTATCTGGATTGCGTGAGGGTTTGTATCCTTTCCATGTGGAAATAGGAACGATCGTAACACATGCCTGCAGCTGAGAGCATGAGCTTCTTTATCTCTTTTCCCGTAGACAAATGTCATCCTAAATTTTAGAGGTGAGCAAGCCCAGCGTTAGGCACTTTTATGTTTTAAAAATTGATATCCAAAAACTTCTAAGCACTCGATCAGTGCCTGTTCATAAGGCATTCTCGAACCCAACAGAGATCGTTTTGGTGTCAAACGATGTACTGCGCTTTGCAGACTGAAAAAAAAGTTCTAAAATAGTTTAGCTCGTTGAATAGAATATAAAGTATTTGCATTACCACAAGAATGCTTCTCTTTATATACCTTGTGACGTGATATGAAACGTCTTGTGAAAGTCCCTATGTTAACACGACTTTAGTTTCTTATACAAGCCATGGACTTAAATGGACAGGCGCACGCTGTGTGTGTGTGTGGCTTGAGGTTTCGCGTCAATGGCGGTTTGATTATGGGGGCAGTCGACAGCAGCTGTGGTAGCTTCCATCTTGTCTGTGAGGACTCGCCTTGCCGACCCTTGCGCGCACCGCCGAGAAAAATCCACCTTACTCCGTTACTGGCTCAAAGGGTCCCATGCAAGTACATCATGTTGGCTTTTTCTTCCTCAGGAAAGCGGAGGTGTGCTCTACAGATGTCTGTGAGTGGAACCAGCAGGCGGAGCAGTTGGGGAAGAGGGGAAGGAGGGAGGCTAGGGTTTCGAGCGCAGAGCAGCAGACCGGCTGCTTTTAGAAAAGGCAAAAAAAAAAAAAACGCCGGTGCACTTGTGAAAATCTGGTGCCGCTGTTTTACCTGAGCGGAAGTAGCACTTCCGTCGTGGATGGCTCACGGGCCTGTAATGTACAGCCAAATGAATTTTGGCTAAAGCAATATTTTTTGACCAATCCATGCTGTCCAGTTTACACAAGCTGAATACAGTACTCGGTTCACACGGTTTGGTTTTTGTTATTTTGTGCATACCCCACTCCCCACACACCTCCTTTTCAACTATGTATATGGGCATGTTCTTGTTATTAACGTAATATCATTTAAGTATCTCTTGTTGTCCCCTTCCAGTTTACAGAGAGGCATACTGTGCTGGCACCAAGCTAACTTAAAAGCCTTGTTAACTGCATCCGTTTCGGATAAGTTTTTACTTGACTCCCCACCCACCCACCCACCCCCATCTCTCTCTCTCTCTCTCTCTATAGTAAGTGAACGTTCATTCCACTCGTTTTGTATTTACTTTGTAATGAAATCGCTGCTTTCTTCAGTTTCTTGCGACAAAGTATTATAACTGTCCCTTACTTCAAGAAATGCTGGTTTCCCGACTGGGGCTGCCTTGCATGATCGTTCGTACTGCTCTTAGGAGTGGTCGTAGGGCCCATTCACACTGTGTATTTTATATACACCTTTACGTATGAACAGGAGATAAGAACGCTCGTGCATGCCACCCCAGGAGTTAATGTTATAGAAAAGCATGTACAGGTTGTAATCGCATCGATCGTAAATAAACGAGGAGTTTTATGTGAAAAGCGCTGTTGGTAAACAAGCCCTTGCATTGGGCTAGCTCGGTGCAGTATCTTTGTCGTCTACCGGTGACGCAGAACAGGAAAGTCGGAAGGGTGCGTCGTCTTGCAGCACGATAAGAAGTCGGGCAGGCCGCAGTCAACAGCCAACAGCGTGTGCATGCGTCTGTCTCGCTGCTTACGATGTAACGCTACACGCCACGCGCTGCCGTCCAAGATATGCCAGGGCAGATCAGAAAGGGTTGGGGTGAGGAACACGAGCGTTGGTGGCTGGGGAATGTCGTGGGGACTTGTTGGTACGCAGCATCGTAAGACCACTCAAGCCTCGTTCTCAAAATGGCAGGGACCTTTTTTAACTGACATTTTTTTACACATCTTTCTGTGTTTTTTCAAAGGTTACACGCATGGGTTGTCGGTATATCAAATGCGCAGGAGTTGGATGAGATGATGTACGGTCAGGGATGACGTCACAATTTTTTTTCAGGAAAAAGATGATGCAGGCAACAGCAGACATGCGATGATGAAGTCAATTTGGCTTTAAAAAAGATTTCCTCGCCACCTCCAGACTTACCTGGCAGGCAGAGTGTAAATTTATTCTCTAAAATTCTGTTGACATCTAGTCGTCCTGTCAGAATGGATCTGTTGGTAGATGCTGCGGAATGTGGCAAGTGGTGGGGTTCTAATTTTTTTCTTTGAACCTGTTTCCTTATCGTTCCTTATTCCCCCTCCCCTCTTTTAAAAGGGCTGATACCGAGTCCTCCACTCCCCTCTCCGCATCCCTGCACACGCTTCTCACTTGGCGAATCTTGCGGGCACACGTCGGGTCTTTGAATCAGATAGACGCTCTCACCTTTTATCACCTACCGTTCGGGTGTCTCTAACACGCATCTTCGAAACCTCAGTTCAAAGTCTTTGCCTGCCTCCTCGCGCCAGACATATGCCTAACATCCTCCTTATTCCTCGGTTTTCCCCTTCACCCCCTCCTCCCTGTCGTTTCAATCTACCCACACACCTCGCAGTTGTTTTTGTCATTCAGCCGCAAAACTGGTGTCTGGTGGCTTTCTATTTAAAGGCCTTTCCATCACACGCGCGCTGGGGTCGTATCAGGTAGGAGGGATGGGGGTAGGCCCCTCCGACGTCATGTACCTGCGGGTTTTTTGTGACATGACGGTGTGACATCACCGTCTACATATTGTTTACCTCGAGCCGTTCCCAGTCTTCCGCCGTGGCATTGCTCAAAGGATTGTAGCGCAAAAGAGGGGTGGACACGTGATGCATTCGTGGCTTGTTTTGTAAGACGTCAACTTGGATGATAAGCAAGCATGGCTTGGCACGGTGCTCGGTGCTGCTCAACTATAGCAACAGTGACTGTCCTGGCAGCCGAGCATCGTAGGTCCCAGCAAACCAATCCTTCCCTGTTGCTATTTTTTTTTAAATCCAGGAACATGAGGCAATCAAAGTCTGTGTGATCAGATATCTACACTGGTCCTGCTCAGCTTTGCTGGCGAGTCATTGCTATCTACTGGGCGACGTGATGGGATGGGAGATGTGGGTGGGCGGGGGGAGAACTGTGGGGATGGCGAGTCTCTATCTACTGTGTGACCTCGGCTGGGTCGGGAGGTGCTGGAGCGGGGAGGCAAAAGTTCAAGGTGGCTGGCGAGATAAGTTTTCTTACTCCGGTCTGGCATGGGACGCGAAAATGCGGCAGGGCCAGGTAAACAGGGTTAGGAAGGGGACCTAAAGACTGTGTGCGTGAAGGTGAGTGCTAGAGAAGCCTGAGGCGTGTGCTGTGCCGGTGCTGGCAGCACCAGACATCAAGCACCAAGGTGCGACACAGACCTGGCGGTGCCAGCCCCAACCAGGTGATGATGATGATGATGATGGCAATGCTAGGTAAAGCGTGGCAACTGCATCCTTTACCTGTGATGCGAGGTGATCTCCTTCGCTCGCTCCGTGTGCGTCAGGGGGTGAAAGGTGGGTGGGTAGGTTCGAGCAAGAGAGAGAGAGAGACGATCTTCTGTTAGTAAAGTCGCAGGCTTCTATCAATCCTTGCTGACATCGCGCGTGTGTGCGTGCATACGAGCGCATGTGTGCGCTTGGGCTAGGAAGGCAAGCGCAGGAACTTAACACGCCGCGAGATGTCGGCAGCCTCCCTGTCTTTCTCCACCTGGCCTGGACCCTGACAGATGCCTTCCTTCCATTACTCCACCTTTTCGTTCCAGCTTCCCCTCCTCACTTGAGGGGTCCCCTCAAAGACCCACCCTACTATCCTCACGTCTCCCCAAGTCCACCCACCCCAACACCCCCCAAACCTGTATGGCGGTGCGTTGTCTTCCTGCGTGGGTCTCGTGCCGGCAGAGGCTCATCTGCCTATCGTGGCGTACTCTGCGCGTGGGGCGCGTGTACACAGCAGTCCTCTGACGCACGCGCCAGCTCTTCTTTACTTTTCCCTACCAGGGGTCGTCCTGTTATAAAAAAAATACAGGCATTCGCAGTCGCATCTGAGCGAAGACGGCATTATTGAGAACGGCATCTGTAGGCCGCCGGGTCCAAGACAGTCCTATGACGCACAACTGTGCCATGTTTTGCTCTCCACACCTTAATTCTTCACCTATCGTGTGACGCAGTTACTACTGTGTATTGGCATTTCTCCTTTTCTTCTCCTCATCCAGTCTTCTCTCTCTCTCTTTCTCTCGTCCTCTGAGTCCGAAGGGAACACACCCCATCACCAATTTCAGAGCACTCTTCCCCATCCCCCTACCCACCCACGCAGACTCCATCGGTGGCCATTACCTGAACATTAAAGTGCTTGTCTACGCAATCTTACTGCAGCTGTGAGTTTTCTGCATAGTTTAGTAAATGGACACCATTCCCGGTTTATCAGTGCGAAATCACCGCTAGGTGGAAGCACTATCATTCTGAAAGAAACCAACCAGGTTTGCCGTCTTCCCCACTACGGTCTGGAAACAATCCTGTTTACTCTGGTCAACAAGCACCATATTCGCTGGCATCCCCGACCAAAAAGATGGGAGAGCATGGAGAGAGGGGGGGTGGGGGATTCAAGAAAGAGCGGATCATTATCTATGTCACGTGTCTTCTTAGACTTCAAAGACCCAGTACTCTTCTAAACGCAGTCAACCTTTTACGCATAGCTTCCACTATGTGTCAAGTTCGCGTGGTTTTCTACCTCATCTTCAGGAAATTATTAGTTAAGTCCATTCAACAACTGGCCATCTGCCAGCAGACAGGAGGGAAGGCAGTCACCGCCAGGCGTCGCTTCAGCCATCTTACCTGTATGCACTTTCTGCTTGTGTGCGTGAGACAAGGGCTTAAAAAAGAGAAGGAAAAAGTAGTTTTCTCTGTCCGTGGCCAAGTTTTACTGCGCTAGATGAGTGTCTGTCTGCGGTAATTCTATTTGTGTGCGCATGTGTATATTTTTATGTGGTCTAAGATTAAAATTACAAGTAGTCGCAATGGGGTGATTACCTCGACACTAACCTAAGTGTACATCTTTGTATATCCCTTATCAATGTGTATTTGGGGTAAAGGCTGGTTAGTCTTTTCATTACGTATGGTCTCTGATGGCAGGCACTGTGGAATGGCGAAAAGTGAACTGGGCTCACTCGCTGCCAGTGCTTTACTCCTGTCAGCCCGTTCTTGACGGCTGTGCGTCCAATAAGCCCCAGCCTTTCTATGGCTAGAGGACGCACGAGCTGGTTGTGGCAACCGCCATCTTTTCAACGCTTGCCCCCTCCCTGCCCATCGACAGCCATACTCCTACCAACAGATGTTTGAAACTTGAGTCGTGTGGCAGCTTCTCCAGTCCCAAACTATTCCATTCAGGGCGTGATGGGAGGGACGACCCACCCTTTTTCTCCTCCACTCACCGTCCCAGGTGCCGTCAGTCATCCCTGACTTCCGGAGGAATCGCGTCACGGTCCTGGGCGAAGAGTACAGCTACAACAGCTACAACTGGCCGAGAGCGCGAGCCCATCATGTCCTGGAACCTGTTAACGTTTTATTATGTCCTGGAGTTCCCGAGTGGGTAAAAAGATACTGTTCAGCGTTGTTCACGAGGATGTAATACGAGAAAAAAACCAACCCAAAAACTAAGATACAGGTCCATTTATTCTGTAATGATCTCTCCCTCGCTACACTCGCGATGACGCTTGCTTTGCCAGAAGTGGTCTCTAATCCCAGCTCCTTTTTAGCTAGTGTGCGGTGCTGCACCATCATTCTTTTTAAACGACCAACCCCGCACTTAGCCTATCACAGTGCATGCTGGGAGCCATTTCCAGCTGTCTGAAACGCTACTGAGGTAAAATATCAGTGTTATTGCCAAATCATATTCACCTGAGTAAAAGTCCCCTTTGTAAACTTTTATGGAGTTTTTTCTTTCCATGTCGCTGTGCAGGGAAAGGGAATTTGGGGATGGAAGGGTCATATGGTACAAACGGGGTTACTTCCCTGGATTAGAGACATCATCAACGATTATACTCACTTTCATCAGACCTTTGAGAAACGGCGAGGGGCTGGGTTAAGCTATCAATTATTGCGCCCTCGTATCTCTACAAGCAGCAGAAGTGTTACCGAGTTCATCTGGTCTTCCGACGAATGACAAACCGTACATCAGATCTAGAGAAAATGATATAGTGTATTTACCATAATTGGATGATCAATTTTCATTTTCTTTCATCTTCCATGACTGGAGAATCGCCCTGGTGATAAGTATCTCAAAATAAGAATATCAGCCTCTTTTTTTAAAAACATTTTTCGGGTTCCTGCCTCGTAAATGTCAAGAAAATGAGATAATTTTGTAAAAAGAGATTAATTATTTGTAGTTGTCATTTTGCATTTCACACATTTTTTTAAAAATCTTGTCTCAAAACCGAAACTAGATTTGCACTTGGTTGTCACTTTCGTCAGCTAATGACAGCAGATGTCGGGTCTGGAAAGCTTGAACGCTGTGTTGTGTGATGCATGACGGGTAAAACTGACAAGCGAGTTTGACGCACGTGCGGATGTGAACGCAGGACAAAGAAGGACCAGGCCCCCTGAGTGAAACTAAGCGTATGGCGGGTCCAGGCATGATAGATGGCGGGATGTCAGAGCGCAGGCGCAGAAGGGGCAGTTCACGGCGGAAAAACTCCAGCAGATACAGCGATAAGTGGGAGGGTGCACAGCCGTCAGGTTTTTACCCCCTCCCCCTTACTCACTACCAGGGGCCGACTTCCGGACTGTCACCATGTGAACAAGGCAAACAGGAGCCATCTGTGGAACCAGGACAGGCTCCTACTGTGTCCCGCTGCTCGCCTGCTTCACCCCACCTCCTCAAGACTCAATCTCCCCCACCCCCAAACCCTCCCCCACACCCTCTTGGAGGTGGCTCAGTATCTAGTTTCAAGCGCTAAAGGGCGTGAGCAAGAGGGAAAGAAAGTCGACGGTTGGTGGATATTGGGGGGGGGGGTCGGAAAAAAGGAGCAGGAGGTAGGGTTGGGAGGAGGAAGTTGGTGAGTTTCTAGGGGACACGGGAAACTGGGAAGAGGGCAGAGGACACGTTGTGGAAACCCTTTGTCTACAAGCTGCGGGTGAGGTGTGGGGGCGGGGGGAAGGAGGGGTCGGGGGGAGAGGTCACGGTGGGGTCGGCGAAGGAGTTCGGTGCCAGACCCGGTAGCGCCATCAGCGTGTCAACAGGGACCCTGGGACACAGGAACTCTCCTGTTGCGCGCGCATCTGGTGCTGGGTCGCCACGGTGCAGTGACAAACACGAGCACAGCGCTGACAGTGGCTGCCGCTGGGGAAGGAGCGATAGCTCGGGTCCTGTCGCTGATACGACATCGCAGGCAACTTGACTAAACACTGCACTGGCAGCGAGTTCCAGGAGGGCGATGACAAAGTGCTGCCTTTTGGGTCGTCGCCTGGCGCGAGCTTCCTACACGCGAAAAGTTTCCTCTACAACCAAGAAAAGTAATTAACGTGCCTTATTAACATTGACATTAAACTGCTTTCAAATGGATTGTTGGAAAGTTTCGTTATGATGAACTTATTAGCGTGAGTTGCCAGAAGAATATGATTGTTTAATGAAATTTGAAAATGTTATTTACTGATAACGCAAATACCCGGCTTCTCCCGCCTTTTTGATCGTTGCTGACACGGCGTTAAGCCCCAATACCTACCTACCGCCTTTTTGAGCTGAACATCAGTACGAGCGTTTGTGCAATCCAGCTCTCGAATTTTACTGTTCTTTTCAACATTGCGTTGGTGTTCTGGCGTTCTTTTTTTTTTCCTTCACGCTTACAGTTAACTGAAGGTGACTTCACCTCAGAAAAATATACCCATGGTGTGTTAGAAACGATAGATTGTATTTTTGAATGGTACTGTCCTGCTTGTTTAATATTTGTGCGAAGACGAATCACGAACGCTCACGATCGCTCAAAATGGTCAGCAGACCAGATTTCCTTCTGCTCGAGAAACGATAGCAACAGTAACGGCTGAAGGGGGAAGTGCGCTGCGGAGGGGTGAAGAGGGCAGGTCGCAGACCGTCGCATGCAGGAGGTATGCAGCGTACACGTCTAATGTGCTTAGACGAGGTGGCATACGCGGGGGTGAAAGTTCAAGGCTGGTTGCTCGCCAGCCGGCTCCTGTCGGTTCTGGTGTCGCGCGGGTTGCATGTGAGGGCTGAAGATTTTGGCTGCGACACAAGGACGCCTTTTCTGAAGAGCTTTGAGAGATCCGCTCACCCGGGCAGATAACTCTGACTGGCAAGGGGAGGCCATCGGGTATCGCGCGACCGGCCCAAAGAAGAGAAGAGGACAGATGAGCCATTCTCCCAGGGCAAAGACGCTGGTCCGCTAAACAGCACTCTTGTTATGGGCCATCGTGCTACAGAACACTCGGTTCTTTAAAAGCTCCTACATGAACTGCAAGCTTTTCTCACTATTCTCATGTCCCACACCTTTTTTAAACGAGGGAGTATAGAAAGCACCTATTACAACAGTGTGGTAATGTTAGAACCCACAAAATCATGACAATCCTATTTCTGTAACCGTTGTGAAATCGCAGTCGAAAATAGCATTTGAATTGCCTTTAGGGGTAGCCGAACGTAATACGGGGACAGACAAGCCCCAAGGAATCCATCAGATTCTTCATTAGGCTGGTTAGGGGATGCATTACAGTACAGTCGTTGTTCCAAAGGTACAGAGACAAGACATCTCCCTACACCTCTGTTCATTCATGAAACGGACAAACAGTGGCGCCGCAGAAGCGAGCGCGTCATGCATGGGATGTGAGATGGTATAGGACAAGAACAAACCCACTGTGTGAAGGCGCTTCCAGACTGTTTCCGCTGTTTTCTTTCGTTAGTGACAGTGCGGATACAATCTTTGTTGGAGACAAGGATGCTTTTACACTCGCGTACACACAACAAGCGAGAAATTATCTTGAGAAATTGTGTCGACCGGTCTGCAATTTCGCATTTGCGAAGCGCGCGTGAGTTCGCCACGTCGCCTGCGCGGTTTGTTCGTGACCTTATGGGACAAAAGATAGACGTAAAGACCTTAGTGAATAAACACGGGGGGGGGGGGTTTGGTGCTTAACGTCCAGCCGCAAACTATGTGCATATCAGGACGGTGTTTACGTGCTGCCACACGTGGGACTGCTGGCGCAACACGGGCCTCAGTCCCACCCAGTCACATTATACTGACACCGGGCCAACCAGTCCTAGTACTGTTCCCTGTAGTGCCAGGCGTCTTTTGAAGTCTTAGGTATGACTCGGCCGGGAGGCGAACCACCGACCTCCCGCCTCGGAAGCGGACGCCTTAACCACTAGACCACCGAGGCGGTCGAATAAACACTGTGGACAGGTTTTTAACTGAAGAGACTTTCTGATATAACAAACATTATCAAACGATGCTTTCGTCCCTTTTCTTCATCCTCTCAGCCTGCCGTATCATGTTTGCTCCGGCATCATTCTCTTTATTGGTACCCCACCCCAACACACACACACACACACACCACCTTGTCCATGCCTCCTGTCCTACTACCTGTGAAAATTATTATATTCATTGTAACTTTCAAATAGGATGGTTAACAAGTAGGTTGAATTAGTTTTTGCGCAGATTCTTTTGCGTGAGAAGCAGATGTCCCTGTATCCTGTGTGCGTCGCGCGTGTGTGTGTGTGTGATTTCCTCGGGGATATATTTCTACTCCTAGCAAGTTGTCTCACCCGGTCACTTTCACACGACCGACGTCAGACGTCAAGACGACAATTTAGTAAGGTGGGGTGGGGTGATAATACATTGTATTATGGTAATCTGCTACGCATAGCAATGTGTTCACACGACTCGAGTCCTCATCCACCTGCAATCTCCAACTAATCTATAACTCAGTTATACAGCGAAAGATATGTGTTATTTACATATGAATTAGTGAGCTAAGATGTGTTTAGGTTTATCTAGGGGGTACACCAAGCTTTCTTTACACGTCAGTCTGAGCTAGGCACTCACAACAACTATTATACAACTGCTTTACCCTCACGTGCTATTTACAAATGCAAAACAATAAGGCACACATACCTTGCCCAAGAGCCACTGTGTTACGTGATAATTTCTAATAAAAACGCAAGTTTCCATTCTCTAAATCGCCGCATAAAAATCTGCTTTTTTTTCTTATGCTAGATTGCTGCCTAGATCCACTCCAAAACTCTGACCGTCGTAATTATAAAATAATTTTTGAAGTCAGTTTGAAATTGACATCTGTTTAGTTGCTAAATACATTTGAAGGAAATGCGTGTGTGCATGTGTGTATAAGTGGTTGGGGCGTGCATACACACATCATGAAAGGGATCATTTGGATTTTCAGCCCGTTTGATTTTTTTGACATCCTGGAAATGCCTTGTTAGAGACCAGTCACATTAACTTTACAGTTATGTAATCAGCCCAGAAACAGGCTTAAACATACACGTTTAACACAGAACATAAAACAATATTATTCGTTATTACTTCACTTATAAATAGAATGCCTTGGGAAGTAGAATGGCCTTCTTGTGGAGATTTTGTCATATGAGAAGAAAAAGGAAATGTTCGTGTATTTGTACACAGTCATGTGTGTCCGTGTCTATGTTATATCCATTTTTATACTTATGTTTTTATTTATACACAAGGATGTGTGTTGCTTATGATTATGCATGTTTGTGTATATGTATACGGATGAATATTTTAATTTGTTGAATGTTTGCGAACGCTTGTCTATGCGTCAGAGCATAAGAGGTCACCATATTACAACAATTATATCGGTTTCTATACATAGCGAGTCTCAGATAAAGTGTCTGGGAAGTAAATTCTTCATAGGACTTATTTAAAAAGCTGACTTTTCGAAGCATCGGTGAGTTTAATTTCTGCCGAAGATCAAAATATGCTCATAACCATGGACAAGAATCACTGGGATCGTGTCATGACAAACTAGTACTGTATCCTGGGAATGCGGAGAGGAACGACATTATTGTGACTTTTTATGTGATATTTTATGTGACATTTTAATGAGGCATTTTATGTGACATTTTTATGTGACTGTATCTTTGTTATCCTTTGCAGGACAGCGCAGGGCGAGTGCTGGACAAGTGGGCGTTGGCCACTCGTGAGGAGGAGCAGGTCATCCTTCAACAGTTTCTCCGCTTCGGCGAGACCAAGGCCATCGCCCAGGAGATCATCCTGCAGGAGACGAGAGACAAGCAGGACGCCTACACCAAGCAGGCCACGCGCGCCGAGTCCGAGATCAAGAAGTTCATCGAGCGTAGCAATCTGAGCATGCAGAGCTTCATGAAGCTGGAGCCACGCCAGATGTTCGGTGGGCGCCTGCCTTTCATCTCGCCGCCGCCTGGAGCGCGCATACTGACGTCGCCCATACTCACGCCCGCGCCCTACTCTCCGTCACGTGACGCTGGAGCGCGACCCCTTAGCCTGACCACCGCTAGCCCCGCTGCGTCCTCCACCCCTCTGTCCACGCCGCCCATGAGCCGCCTGCAGAGCTTGCAGCCGTACGATTTCCGCAGGGAACACGGCAGCTCCAGTCCCGCAGCCAGTCCAAGCTCGTCTGAGAAGGCCTCGGCTGCTTTGCCAGCGTCTTCGGTGCCGTCGTCAGCAGTGACAGCAGCAGCGGCAGCAGTGGTGGCTGCAGCAGCGACCTCCGCCAACGTGGCACGACGCTCGCCTATGTCGGACAGCCCGCGCAACCTCAGTGCCACGCCCTCGTCAGTGCACTCGGCGCCTTCACCTTCCGTGACTCCGCACAAAGGGCTGCCCCATGATGGCGGCGACCTGAGCGCGGCGGGCTACTCGGGCGACTCGGACGACGATCAGTCGGTGGGGGCCATTGACTATTCAACGCGCGAGGACCCCGACTCGCCGCAGGATCTAGAACGTAAAGCTGCAGCCCGCCACATGCGCAAATCCACCAATCCCATCAAACGCCAGTGGATCCCATCAGCCAGCTTCGGCAGCACGCTGGTTGGGCCCAATGGCAAGAAGCGCGTGCTGTGCACGGCCTGCAACAAGACGTTCTGCGACAAGGGCGCCCTCAAGATCCACTACAGTGCTGTGCACCTGAAGGAGATGCACAAGTGTACAGTGGAGGGCTGCAACATGATGTTTAGCTCGCGCCGATCACGCAACCGTCACAGCGCAAACCCAAATCCCAAGCTTCACATGCCGCAGAAGAGGAAGGACCTCCCAGATGGAGTTCTGAGTGACGACAACCCGTCCGACAGCTCTCTGGGTGCCCCTCTCGCCACCTCCCCCGCCATGGTCGTGGCGCCAACTCTGGTGGCGGCGGCTGCTGCTGCAGCGGCACACCGATCAGTGGCGTCGCTGGAGGTCAGCGGCTTGCTGCGCCCAGATTCTGCATACTTCATGGAGCTAGGCGCGCAGTTCCCCTTCATCCCGCCTCCAGAGAAGCGGATCAAACTGGAAAGCCAGGACGCCCCTACAGACCTCAGCAGCTCAGCTGGAAACGCCAGGACAGGGTTAGGGGAAGGGCAGGCGAGTTTCAAGCGCGAGCTACACAAGGATGATGGCGAGGTCGTCATACACCCAACAGAAGAAAACCCCACTTCTAAAAGTCCCGACAATAACGGCGGGGTGGACACTGAACCTGATGTTGCAGCAGATGACGACGCTGGAAAAGTCGATGGCGGAGCTCAGCGAGGTGGCAACAGACGTAAAAGCAACGCCCCCACGCGCTGTGCCCAGAAGGAAGATCCCCTCGTACTGAGCGACGATAACTCTGATGACAAGGAACCAGGGAGCAACAAGAACACCGCTGCTGGAAGGACTCGAACCCGGGCCCATCGAAGCTCCAAAGGGGAAACCGAAAAACGGATGGACACGTCTATGATAGCTGAGGCCAGCTGTGCTGATGGCAGCCATCATGATGCTAGCAGCACCGTTGCAGACCAGGAGAAGGCAGCTGCTGCCAGCAGCAGTCTGCCACTAGCCCTTGACAAAAAGGGCAGAGGGGCACTCAATTTTCCTCAGATCGCCTCTTTGCTGCTGGCCTCCAAAGAACTGAAAGAGGCGGACGATGACGATTCGGAAAACGAACTTGTCATCAATGGCGATGCCGACGACGAGGAAGACGAGAAAGCCGCCTCGGACAGCGCGGGGCGAGAGAACAATGACAACGACCACAACCACAACAACGTCTTGCGGCGGGATGGAGATGATGAGGCCTGCGGGGACGAGGCGGAGTCGTACAGCTCGGATCCGTCACGTGACTCAGAGATGCTGGAAGGGGGGATAGGGGGCGAGGAGGGCAGCGAGCTGTACGTGGACAAAGAAAACCCGCGCAAGTGTGCGCTGTGCGGCAAGCTGTTCCAGAACCAGTTTTCTGTCAAAGTCCACTTCCAGAACGTGCACCTCAAGCTCATGCACGTGTGCACGGTGGACGGTTGCCGCGCGGCCTTTCCCTCCAAACGCAGTCGCGACCGTCACAGCTCGAACCTGAATCTTCACCGCAAGATGTTATCTGGCGCGGATGCCGGAATGGACAGCGCGTCTGATCCCACGCTGCGGCAGGACATCCTCAGCACTTTGTACGGCGCAGCCCACCTGGCCAGCAGTGGAGTGGCGCTACCCCCCACCTTCTCCAACGGTCACAGCAACAGCGCGGCCGGCACGTCCAACTCCGACCCGCCTCTTTCTGAATCGTCTACTGCTAACAACAGGATGGATAATGACGACGCAGACGATAAAGTGTCAGACGAAAGCGCCGACGAGGAGAAGAACCAGAAGCCTGACGATCGATCTGTCGTCCATGGAAACGATAAGACCAAGACCAACAGCACCAACAACAACAACAACAACAACAGCTACAACAACGAAGAATACGCTGCCGTCGTGGAAGAGGAGGATGTGGAAGATGAGCAAGTAGAAGATGATGGCGAAACTGTTGGAGCTGCGGCAGAAACCCGCAGCAACAACAGCACCAGCAGCAACAGCAACTGCACCAGCAGCAACGGCAGCAGCAGTAGTTTCAGACGTGAAGACTTGCCCATGCACCGGAAGCCTGTCTGTTGCGGTATGACCTTTCACACCGAGTCGGCGCTGAAGGAGCACTACAAGCTTCGGCACCCGAGCCAGATAGTCCCCAAGCCGGGCCGACCCGCCCCCGACACCCTGCTGTCCACCCGGCGCCACCGCAACCACCGACACAAGAACGGCCTACAGCGTTTGGTCACCACCGGCCGAAAGAACAGCTTCTCGTGAAAGCGACCTCATCTCGATTGATGCCATATTTGTAGTTCTCATGCCTTAACGTCACTTTTGCACCCTCGTTTTTTTACACTCGTGCTGTCTCGTTTGGAGACACAGCCTTAAAGGATGTATGTGGATGTACCTGGTGTGGTTATCAGACTTCATCATAGGTCTTACAAACTGAATTTCTGTAGTGATTTGCTACTGGTACTTTCAAACGGTGTCTTCATCAACTCTAGGCAGTGTTCACGCACTGGGAAATTTCCGAATGTCTGCTTGTAGTAACGTATTTACTGTTTTTCAAGCAAAGGGTGTGTTTGTTTTTGTTTTTTTTTTCTAAACAAGGAGGAACTTTGTATTGAGCAGCTTGCTGCCTGAAGCGCTTGTGTTTTCTTGTTGTCAATGGTTTCATGAAACATCTAGCACCATCCTCTGCAAACAGAGCCCCGACTGATGGTTTGAATCTTCATGTGCGACACAAACGCTTTTGAATCACTTCTGACGCTTGTTTATGAGCGCACGATTATCGCGTTCAAAGCAGAACTCCAACATGAGACACTTCCCACACGCCATGCACTCGTGCCGTGGAACATGCGCGTGCGACGAACAATGCCAGATGAAAGCACAAAACGATGGAGCCGTTCGACCAACTGTACAGTGGTGGACTGACATCCTCAACAGTATTATTATACTAAAGTATATTTCAGTCATATCACAGTGCAAATTGTCACTGTATTTCTGTGGGTGCATTTCTTTCTCATTTTCACCTTTCTTCCCCCTTATACAAACTCATGCTTAGAGGGATGGGGTTTTTTTCACCTCTTTGTTTTCATGCAAATGTAGATGATCTCAAGATGTGGTTTACATGCCTTTGTTGTTGACTGTTGACATTAATGAAGGATGCTTATTGACTGATTAATTTATATTGTTGACTCTTTTATGCACCTTCTGTAGCTATTCAAGGCACATTCGATATGCAATAACTATTGCCATGTCAACTTTATGCACCTAAACAAAACCAGTTTTGGAAATTGTGTTCACGACTGTGGTGAGATGCGCAATTGCATAATAAAAATTGCATAATGGTTACTGTATCATTTTGTCCACCATTTTTTTACTACATAACTGTACAAAAATGTAGGGTCTGTTGTTAGAGACAGGTTGCCCAAGTAGATACAGTGAAAGGTTATTTAGTTACATCCTTTTGAACTTGTGTATACCCAATCAAAAGCATCATTTTTAAAGTGTTGTATAACTTGAAAACAAAATTAACTATGCAATGTAGAGTCTTCAGGTCGTACTAACCATTTAAGAAATGTGTCAACAAATGTATACTGCATTTAGCGTGAGTAGGCAGCTGTTCATTTTCTTTTTCTTTTTTTTTTTTTATAACACTGTGTGATACCCGAATTGCGAATTATACAGACTGTGGATTGGAAAAAAAACTTTTTAAAGGGAAGGCGAAACCCTTTCTGTTTTATTACGATTATATTTTGATTAGCACATTATGTGTGTGTGTGTGTGTGGTTGGAGGGAATTAGGTTGTAATTTTAACAGATTTAATTTGCGATGTCCAGTTTGAATACCCAGTAAACGGTTTAGTACTGTGACGTCATCAGTTCCACCCACCCTCTTTGTAGACGTAACGTCAGGGACGAAATACAAATTCACTCAGATGTCGTTTGTCTTTGGCAAACCTTACAAATTGCCAAGGACGGCTCAGTTTGTCGCGAGATTTCGTGTCCGGCATTGACTATCGCTGTTTTGACCAAACTGCAGAAGTCACTAGATATGTCTGGGCCAGCTCGGTAAATACACGGTAAAATATGTCAAGTTTTGCTGACTCGCAATGGCAACGATATATATCAATACGAAACGTCACTGTTTAGAACAGAATTACTAGCAATAATTTTGTTAACTAGATGGCATTTAAATTTGTACGATCTGGACTAAATTTCCTCATTGAAAGTATCGTTCTCAGAAACGCCCCCTCCCCTCCCGCCCCGCTGAAGTTGGAGGGGGAGGGGGAGGGGGAGGGAGGTTGGGGGACGTTCTCGAGGTTCGGTTTTCGAGAGCATGTGGTATGTTTACGTTATATTTTGTTTAGTAGATCACTGTTTTCGGCTCACTGCGTGTAGATGTAATCCTGTCTCATTGTGTATATTCCTGGCTACAATACACCGTAGTTGCTAACTGGTTCAGCTTCGTTGTGTAACTCTGGTAGTAGGACATACTTGTAGAACATTATACATATCGTGTGCTCAAGTCAGCAGAGTGAGTAGAATTTCTGTTCGATGAGCGATCACAACGTGCTGTGTACACTCAGGTAATCGGGAGAAAGTATGTCTCTTAATTTATTGACCTAGATGGTAACCTGTGCATTATCCGCAATCTCGCGAGATTTTACATTTGTGTTTCTTGTTCTAGCGTATTTATTTCACATGAAAGTGAGAACGTGAAAAGATTTACGGATGTATGCAAGCGAATTCGAAGTTTGCCTTTATTCTTTTTCTCACATTACTCCACTGGTAATTTTTTGTTGTTTGTTTGTTTGTTTGTTTGTTTGTTCCTACCTTTTGCCTTTCCTCTGTTCAATGTCTGCGCACTTTGTCACTTATGCAGAGAGTCTGTATTCCATTTAATGCCTTAATTTGAAAACTGTGCCTCTTTTCGTGTCTCTTTGAGGTTTGGCTGTAGCATTAATCAAACAAGAGGAGGACTTGATGTCTCGAATGCTATGTGCATATGATAATTAGCTAATGATGCGTATTGTTTTAATATAATGTAGTATTTGATCTTATTAATCCGATCAGTACTGAGTGGAAGAAAGCATAGCTGTTGTTCATCTTTCCTTTTTTGAGTACGATGAATGAGTTATGTAGCTGTGTTCACCAAGTAGAAGGGGCCAGATTGTGTGTCACGTGACTTTTATTTTGTCTTCCCGCGATGCACGTAGTCGAGTGTGCCGAAGCCAGCATAAGTCTCCTCTCGCCTCCCCACCACCGTCAACATCTCAGATCATCTTTCCTTTTCAATCTAGTGTTTGTCATTGTCGACCAATCGGAACAGACCATTGCGATAAAACTTGGTCCTTCTTCAGCAGATAAATAGCGCGACAGGTCATGACCCATAACCCATCCTTCTCTTCAATGCTGCCCCATCTGTCTTTTGTGCATCAGTTGGCCTCCGTCGTAAAGATGCTGTTCTTACGATACGTAACCACATCCCACAGAAGATTAGCAGACATACGTGGTATGTAGGGGTCAAAGGTCTTGGTGGTCACGGCTTTTTACAACGTTTTACTGCCATATAAATTCGCAGGTGTGTGGTTTGAAGCGCTCACCTTGCGGGTCTGCATATCTTTATTTACTCTGCCCCTTGGCTAGACCTACTGGTCTATGTACTGTCACGTGACTCCAGCTATGTGAAAGTTCCAGCTTAGGTAGTACATGATCCGACCCCAAGCGAGTTTTCAAGGGGTGGTTACTGTCAGCAAAGTGTGTGAAGATTCCCCACTGAATTGAAATAACAGTTTTTAAAGTCAGTTAAAATGGCGGCGAGATAAACTTGGGGGGGGGGGGGCGGCAAACATGTCCACAACCCGAAAATGGGTTGTTTGATTCTAGGACCAGAATGCTACAGAAAAACCAGTCGTGTAATTGATATAATTCTCATTTGTTCCCTGGCTGAATAAGACGCTGCCAAAACGCGCTGAAGAACATTATTGTAAAGAAAGCATCATGGAATACCAGTGTCCAGTCCAGCTTATTACAACGCAACAATCAGAAAACAGATTACAAAGGGTCGATCAATAGGATCGGCTGTCCGCTCTTCCGGTGCACGCAGGCGATCGACGTGTTGACATTTTATGCATCTGCCTTTTCGCTGAATAGATTGATAATCCCACGGACAGACAGGATATAAACTTTTCCCTTCCCCGTCCCCACGATGTCCTTATTTGTCAGCAAGTAAAAGGTTGTCCTTGATTTTGTTAGTACGTCCCTCTGTCTTTTCACACACAATTCCTAAAACCAGCACAAAGTACTATTCAACTGGACACCGGAAAACAAACGCTTTTACATAAGTTTACTTCCGGGGGAGATTATCACGCACTCTGTAAAGCCCCGGAGGACGCTGCCAGATTTAGATAGTTTACGAACTGGTGATGAAGACTCAAAACAGAACTGCCGCAAGACACGAAGACGCGTCGTGTCGCAGTCAAAAGGCTGTAGAAAATGCTTTGGCGTCTTTCAAATGTGTACCTGTCTTTTTTTTTTTAAATTCTGCCTAGACATGGGATCTTTTTTGTCTATCGGAGGCACGAGAACTCTTTCGTCTCGCGGAAGAATCCGGTCTAGTTCAATATAGAACTGTATGTAACATAAGTTGTGAATAGACTAGCTGAAGCGTAACCCAGCTAGAAATCTTACTGCCTGTTTGTGAGTTGTCTGGTAGATGTCAACCCAATGTGCCAAAGCGAAACTGAATCTATAGGAAGCTGTGGCTGGCAGGGCGCGTACCTGCACTGGCCTGAGATTTTCTGACCACTCTTTCCTTTGTTTCGGGATCTTATGCCTTATTACTTGACTTTTGAATGTAAGGTTTCATTTATTTGAAACAACACATGTGCATAATGTTCAACCACAGCCGATAGACTTCGTTAGGGCGCTCGATCGTTATAACGGCAAAATCTTGAGTTCACATCTTATCTCCTCTGTAGGTGTTTTGATGTGTTTCACAAAAACGAATAGCAGCTCAATATTTTTTTTAATGAAAACAGTGTTTGTATACGCATGCGCACGCAGTTGTTTGTGTGTGAGCGGGCATACGGGTGTTTGCGTGCGTAAGAGAAAAATGTAACAGCGATTATGCAGAAGAGTTTTCTGTAAATTAATATGATGTTTCTGGCTGAACTTATGCAGATTAGAAAAGTACAGTACAGATAACGACAATTATGTGGAATAAAGCTGAAGCGTTTATCAAGCGATAAGCCCTTAGAGGGGGAAAACCTCTAAAGTATTTTGCCATTTTCTTTTTTAACCCTCCTGGTAGTTGCAAGACCTCTGATTGTGACGTCAGAGATTTGCCACAGATGGCTTCTGTAGCACTCAGGTTTATTGCGAAGTATAGAGTGGGCTTTATTCGTCCCATCCCACTAACAACCCACCCCGACCCCTTCTCCCCTCAATAGTCCTGATAGACCTCATCGAGGCAGAGTTGCGCGCACGCCTCGTTTTGACCTGCGTTTTAAGGCCTAGCTTCTGTGAGAGAGTTGGGTTTCGCTGACATGCCACGCGCCACGCTCTTAGGTCGCGAGCTGTCCCTCCAGTGCCTGGCAGAGGACGGGGCGGCTGTAAGCACAGTCAATAATCGATAAGCGAGAGCCATCTGCAGGCATTGCATGGGAATTGGACACGCTCGCTGGCTGCAGTGACTCAACAAAGCCGCCGCGTCCTCCCGCAAACTGTCATCACTACCTCTCCACCCACCCCGCCTTCCATATACAGCCCTTTTTATCAACCCCAGGCTTCCCCCTTGCAGTCAAGCGCGTCTCCCTCTTCCCCAACTCCATGAGAATCTGGTCAGTTGCCTGCTCTCTGGTTTTTCACGCTGTCGCAGGCTCACGCGTTCAGCTGTCCTAGGCGAAGTGTTAACATGCAACATTACCACGCTGCTAAAAAGTGGGGAGTGGGGAATACACGAAAGGAGCAACAGAAGCGAGTTTAATAAAACGATATGTTGCGAAACTTAAGTAAGCCAAGACCCCGGAGCTTCAGCACGTCGCAGTTTTCCAACGACACTGTCTAGCTTCACTAGTGATCCTCGCATCTGTATTACTCGCTTCAGTCGATGCCTGGTTGCCAGACTCACGGCGCCTGGTACGACCGTGTTGCTCTCTGGCGCCGCTTTGAACGAGTCATTTTCACCCTTGCGTCACGACATATGCAAAAAAAAATGTTCAAATATCAGAAATAAAATATTGGATACAGTATAACTGCTTAATAAATAAATGAATTTTGGAATTAAAGAACCTTACCAACAAGTAATACAAATTTATATATCAGTTTCGCGAAGATTAGCTCATTTTTTTCTCATGTGTTCCTTATGACTTGGTGGGGGGTTTGTTTTTTTTGATTTTTGGATCTTTCTGTTTTTCAAGTCTATATTTAGAGAAATGGTTTATTGTAAATTTACATCAATTGTTATTTTTCATTGGCCGGACGTGTATGTGTATACATGTATACACATTAATTACTATTATTGAACACAGACATACTTTGTCTAAATGCAGAACGATGTTCTTATGTGTGACTGGGCAAAAAAACAAAGCAATACTTATTATTTCAGCCACAAGAATAAGTCGATCGAAATTTAGACTAAGCACGTATTATTCAGTTTAAAAGTTCTTTGAGCTTTTGCCGAAACTATTATGTCAATAGTGATATTGTTAATTTATTGTAAAAAAAAGTCTTCAGATGATGTCAGAAGTCTGTAAATTGTATTCCTCGTGCATCCTATAGTTGCTGTTGTTGTGATTGTGGATGTGTTTCTGCGTTTGTTATTTAGTATCGTTTAGGTCAAATCGTGTATTCTTGGCAATAATTGGTACTATCAGTAGAAGCGAAGATTATAATCTTGGCTTCTGCCGCTTGTGGGCCGTCAGTGGGCCAACAGCGGAACATCTTATTTATTACCTAGAGACGCTTTCTCGTTTGAGGACGAGCCTTGTCGAAACACTTTCGGAGAACGATTGCTGATCTGTTTTGTCGGACCTGTTTCTCTGTTGACTGTTTCTTGTCAGCATCGTGGCCCTTGGCTGGGTATGCACTGTCATGTGTTGCCTTATCGCATACTGTTAAAGCAGTTGTTAATTGTGGTATGCATTTTTTTCGTTACTGGTCAAATTCCTTCTCTTTTTTTGTCTTGTTCCACCTGAGTCAGGAGAGAGCGGTCACTCATAACAAGTCTTCGTCACAAGTATGTTCAAATATGCCTCAAATGTTTTTCTAGTCACTTTTTGTTGGTACCTCTCGTGCACGTGCATATACACACGCACGCACCCAAACAACAACAGAAAAAGGTCCGCATAGAAAAATATTTCTGTCGTTCTCCGGTGTTTATCAGGAGATTGTGCTTCCTTAATCAGTTATATTTATTACGTTTAACAGCCGAGCTATAGACTTATAGTTTGTGAGTTGCACTCAATACTAGCGTCAGTACTCAGGTTAGCCTGTCAGTGCTATTGGGATGATATCGTCAGCCCAAAACTTTTCCGAGATCTTCAGGTTTGACGTTTTTAAGACCCTCCCTGGCTGTTGTGTATACACTAAGCAGAAAAACGTGTGCAGGTTTTCCTATCTGCTTCCTGCATTTTGTGCATAACGAAAATGCTGATGTTCGCACATGTGTGGGAGCACAAATTTAGATGCTAGCAGTTGTACGAGTGCACCTGTTAATTCAGATCAACGTAACACTCCCTCGTGCAGACAGAAGTATGCACACAGATTCAGGCGAACACAAGCACAGGACTCGTGCCTTTGGAGCAGAGTATTAAAGGTTAACCCGACACTTCATACAAACACCAAGATGTGTGACCACGCAGCACGACAGGCTCCGTAGAATTAGTATTTCCACTAGGAAAAGGCAACCGTGCATCACATGTCACATTATCGTCAGCACAATCCACGGAATTTCACACGACCTGTTACGCGTCTAAATTGTACGAAGGGATGAGTTTCTCTGTAGATCTTACAAAGACAGACCTGTGATTGTCTATGTACTTGAACAGCTAAGGCATGTCTTAGATGAACAGAGTGCGTGCTTTAGTCGCTGTAAACTGCTTTATTTAAAGTAACTAAGAAGGAATGCGTGCGACGTTTAACAAGCGGGGTTCTAACACTAAAGGCTGAGCTGTCCTGGGTTGTGGTTCTGTGTTTTTAAGGATTTTTTTTTAAAAAGAAGACATACATCAGGATAAATGTTTCGACAAAACCTTTGACATATTCCGCTCTAAGTTGAAGTATAAGTTGAGGTAATCAAACACCTGTCCAGCTTTGTAAACAAATCGCGTACTGAGGGTCGCCAAATCACAAACAGGCATGTTGTCAATCATTTACACACGAATGGAAACGAACTGTAGCTTCCTCGCCTTCCTTTTTGCATGGTCACTCGACGTCACGATGGTCGCTAATGATGCAAATTATTTTACACTTGTATTTGGGCTGACAGCAAGCCGGTCTCTTTATAGAAATAAAGAAATCAAGAAAAAGCTTTAATTGTCTGTGGATTGTATTCCCTTTAGAGCAAGTATGTGTGAGCGAGCGTCCGAGCGAGATTAGCTGACAGACCAACTGGAGTTTATGAAGAGACTGATTTTATTCATTTGTTGAACTGCAGATTGATAATTGCTAACAGATCAGCTACTTCCTTTGGATTGTTGCAAGCTTTCAAATGTTACTTGTACAGAAGAACAAAACTGTAATGTCAGTCTGGTTACAGGTTCAAAGGCTACAGCCAATGGTAGAGCTGGGCATATGTGGTGCTATAAGTCGCCATGTCAAAAACGCTAGCGCAGGTGCCGTCTGAAGGCTCGAGAATGGAAGAAAAGATATTTGCTTAGATGCTGGGATTTTGCAGTGTGAAAAATACGTATTGTACAAGAGTCAAAACTGCGATTTCAACTTGGTGCTTGGAAACTTAAAAAGCAACAGACAACTAAAATTATAAATTGAACGAAGACTGTGACAGATCTTCCATTGAGTAGATAAAGAATGATCAACATATGCCAAGGAGGAAGAAAAGCATTATGAACACTTATTTATATTTCAGAAAGCACTGGTTCTACTCGCCAGATAGCAATACAAAAATAGATGGGGCGAGGAGACACAAAATTGTGACACTTAAAGAATCGTGTGTATCATCCTCACAAAAGGTTGCTTTTAAGCACAAAAGCGTTTTTCTTGCAAGGGCGTGTCAAGAAAGAAGACTAAATTTGCCGCGTTCTCGAAATCAGAAAACAAATCTTTTCCATTGTCTTTCTTTTTTAAACTCCATTGTTTAGCTTTCTCACACAGCTCTACTTCCTTCTTTATTTTTGTTTACAACGTAATTAGCTGGCTTTTGTACAAAAAAAGATAAGTGATGCAAAATGCTTTTGCGCTGTGTGTAGGCGTGTGTTCATTGAGAACAGCCAATATTTCAGCTGCGTTTTCTTTTCATTTTGGTCTGAAACAAGATTGCAGTTTATGTCCATGTAAACATTTAGCTTAAAGTCAACTTTTCAGAAGAAATTCTGATCGCACCAACACTGTTTATGGAGAAGATGAACTGCGTTCACTCGCAGCCGGGGAACAGAAGGACGGGGGGTGGGGGGAGGGGGTGGAAAGGACGACATAGGAAAGGAGGGACGAAGGCAAACGAAGAAGTTCTTGTCACCAAATTTAACCAGTTTTGGAAGCTTTACAAACATTTTATTTTTGGCAATCAAGCTGATCCTTTGTTTCATTTGTAACACTACATCCAATCTTGATCTCTTATGCGTACTAAGATGTTGCGACTGAAATGTGTAAGTGTAGTATGCAATGTTTAGTACAGATTTTTTCTAAACAGTTGACATTTGCACAAATTCTTGGTATGCTTCTTCAAAATAGTTTTTGTCAGTGATGTGAGTTGAGACCGTTCTCAAACAAATTTTTTTCATTTTATAGGCGAATCCCAGTTTTATTAAATACAAGTGATACAAGCACAAGAAGCAGGATAATGTCCCTAAGCTTAATACAGTTCTTCCTCCCTGTCTCCTTCTCCGTGCGTATGCGTTCGTCTGTGTGAGAGAAAGACAGATAAAGAATGAGCTTGAGCGTACATCCACGCGCTTGCTTGTTGACGCTTCACATATCTGTCTAGTTTCTCGTCAGTTTTTGTTCTTTCTGCTCACTTCTTATATTTTCGGAGTTCCGTTTCTTTTTCTTTGATTATATTTTCCCATCCAATTTCCTTCACCAAAGTACCCATCCACCTACCCCACTCCCGACCCCACCACGGCGCCTTTTTTCCCTCTGTAAAATTAAAATTCTATCTTCGTTCAGTTGGCTAATTTCTGTTCGTTCGTTCGTTCGTTCGTTCGTTCGTTCGTTCGTTCGTTCGTTCGTTCGTTCGTTCGTTCGTTCGTTCGTTCGTTCGTTCGTTCGTTCGTTCGTTTGTTCGTTTAAACTCATCCACCTTCCTCTTGCTAAATCCCCGTTCACCATTTCTGGCACATGGAATAGTATTCCCATAGGTGCTCTGTCGTTTCAGCGTGGTGTATGCCTGTGTCTCACTACAAGGGCTGCGTTGCATGAACGTTCGTATTTCCTCTGGATTTGTAATGCTGCACGTAAAACACAGTGGGGAACGGGCCTTACGATCGCTTTTATGACCAGAAGTACAGATACGAATCCTCATGCAACCCAGCCCAAGGAGCAGAGGTTGGCAACAAATGGTCCATACGTTCGCGCGTGGTTCTGGCGTGCAACTGACCGGAAATGAAGATCACGAGGTCGTCTGTCCGTCAGACGACTTCCGCCTGCTGTCCAAATGGTCAGGACGTCTGGCTCAAGCTGGCGGCCATCAGATACCGACCAGTACTCCTGGTGGGTGGGCACCCGTTGGCCGAGGCAAAGCGATGCGATCATCGGAAAGGTCCCCATAGTGTTTTCCTGGGACCTCCGCTCCTGGAGTGGAGACGCCGTGCCCTTTGACCCCAGGGGGCGCTGCGGAGGTGCGGTCGGCTGCTGGCTGGTCAATAAGCTCGGGGCGCATCCCGACGCGGGACGCCTCCGTGTCACTGACTCGGTCGCCATCCTGGCTCCTCCCGGGCGGACGACCATAGCTGCGTCTAAATTGACCATTGTCAGCATGGCCAGATCCACATCGATCGTCCCAACACTTCATATCCGTCACGGTTATCAAACCTGATTAACTTCTCTTTGCATATTTTCCCTGATCTCTTCGCTGACTCTCTCTCACTCCATATCTGTCTGTCCGTCCGTCCATCTGACTAAACAAACGTAAGGCGCGGGTGCGTGCACACATGCACACACATGCATATACCCAAACATATCATCCCTGTTCTTTCCTCACCCTTCCCAATCAACTGGTTTCCTGTTGAAGTCATCCTGTTTTGCACATTAAAATAATTCTAATAATTTTTTTCTCACATTCTTTTTCATTGTCAGATTCGTTACAGCTGACTCGATGGACAGTTTCTATGCAGCATTTGTGCAGGCAGTTTTCCAAGTATGGATCACTCGTTGCTGATCTTACAACGGGGTCGTGCTGATCGCCTCATAACTATCTTGCTGTGGTCTCTACCACAATTCAATGAGTTTGGCCTCATCAGTCTTGTATCGAACTGAACAGACTGTTATGCAAGACAAAACAGATCTCATGTGTTGGTAGAAGTTTCAAAAGAAAACAAAATACGCATGCACATTCGGAACATTTCACATCAACCTTTCTCTGTGAGTACAACTGACATCCCACACAACAGAACACCCTGGCGCGTCGCACAGAAACGAGGCTGCGGCGACTGAAGAGAGGTCGTGACGTCAGAGCTCCAGCATTCGACAATACAAGCTCCGACGTCACGCCCTCGAGTCATTTTCCGTCCTTGCGCCTAGATACCTTCGGACTTATTGCCACTGACGGAGGGGAGTGGATACCTCTGCGGTTAGAACTGCGGTCTACCGATGGTTAGCTGCTAGTTCGAAATTTGAATCCAGGCGTGGTCAAAGATTATTTCCTGGAGTTAAGTATTGTGCAGACTCCATTCGGTCATTCTCCAAACATTAAACTGCGTCTCCCAAATGGCGGTCTTACTGCAGCTATCAGTTTGGTGGATCTTTCAGTGGATAGCTTAGTAATACTAGGACCCCGACTCTTTTTAGTGTGAAATCACGGCGAGGCACAAAGAACTGTCCCTCTAAAATTACCTACCTACCCAGTATCGCCATTGGCAAGCGCTTTAGCATCGTTCTGCTGCAGATTACTAGAAGAGGGTCGGGGCGAGAGGTGGGCTTGGAAGGGGCAACAGGGTGAGGCTGGAATGGGTCTGGCGTCAGCTCTGGTTTTGCTGGGACGTGTCCTTTCTCGCAGAAGACGGTGGGGCAGGGTAGAATGGAGGCCGACGGAGTGGCAAACTCAGGTCTTATTTGGATCTAATAACTCATCGAAAGAAAAGAACTGCCGTCTGCCGAGCATCGACTCCAAAACGACAGCCGACAACGTGTCAAAATCCTGGCACGTCTTCCGCTACCATCGGCAGGACGACTTGCCGCTGGGATTAGCAGGAACTCTGACCGCCATCTTGCCAGCTGCCGGTCGCCGAGGAGAAGGACGGAACCGAGAAAAGTCGACTTCCGCCTCACTGTCACGTGTTGCACGTGACGTCCGAGGCGGCGCAGTAGTCTGTTGCTTATTTCTCGCAAGTCCTCGTCGACTGCCAGCAGAATTCCCGGGGATTAGAAATTCAATTTGTTTATAGTTGCGCAGATTAACGGCTGGTTTGTCAAGGCACGTCATTCGCTGCGGGTCTTGGCCCATGCCCAGCTTCTGACAGCTCCGGGCTAAGGCCCCTGTACTGTCCGTGTCGGAGGGGGCAATGTGTTCGTTCCTGCGCGGAGGCGGATCCAGCAAGTCGCGTGGAAGTCTTGACGGATCGGAAGGATAATGGGAAACACTGGTGGTTAGGGGGCGTCAAGAATTGGGTGTCGTTCGAGCAACCGTAGATGTAATCCCGAGCGCACACAGTGAGTGGAAGCGCTGATGAAGAACTAATCAAACCGTCTGCAGTCACACTCATTCGATTTCGTTCTGACGAACTCAAATGGATCAAATCTTCTCTGCAGCCATAATCTTGCTGAAAAGTTTCTTGGCGTGTAGGGGTCTCTGGGTAATTTCCTTGCGACTGGTTTAATCGACTTTGTCGAACTGGTTGAGATGGGAGTAACAGTCAAACTAGGGGGAAATGAGTAGGAACACGTTTTGTAGGGATTTTAGATTTAAATAGTACGATTCTAAGCCTTAAAAAAGCTTTTTTTCTTTTTGGGATTACCCCCAAACATTCCCAATTTCAACAGTTACAATTTAGGTTTCAGGGAATAGGAATGGGTTAGGTTTACAGTTTGGTAAGTCCCGCAGCCTCTGGGTAGTATTGCATGTGGAAATAATTAAGACGCTCATGTTACTAGGCCTCAAATTTTACACCAACCTGTTCTTCTTCTTCCTCTTTTTCTTCTTCTTCCTCCTCTTCTTCCTTTTCCTCTTCTTCTTTATCTTCCTCCTCCTCTTCTTCTTCCTCCTCCTCTTCTTCCTTTTCCTCCTCTTCTTCTTCCTTTCCTCTTCTTCTTCCTCCTCTTCCTCCTCCTCTTCGTCTTCCTTTCCTCTTCTTCCTCCTACTCCTCCTCTTCTTCCATCTCCTCCTCCTGCTGCCTCCCTGTTTCCTTCTCTCGCTTTGTTCCTGCGCTATGGTTGGTACCCGTGCACCGCACTGTCGATGGGATCCTCGATAGCTCTGTTAACAGAGCAGCGAACTGGCGTGTGGAAGGTGATCTGGTTCGAATCCAGGGTTGCAACGTAAGGACATTTGTTTTGTCGGAAACCAGTGCGGGTTCGTTGTTTTGATGGAATGGTAATGTCTGAACTCGGTTCTAGTCAGGCAACCATGTCGAGACAGTTTGTGAATGGTTATGTTCTTGCGTATATGTGTGTGTGTGTGCGCGCGCGCGCGTGCGGGGAAACCTTTCACGATCGCCAAGGGGGTGTGAAGGATGATAGAAGGCAGTGAATACTCGCGAGCAACACACGTGGGACCTTTTACCCAATTTTTTTCTGGCGCTGACCGCACGCCATGTTTTTCAAACCTAGCCGCCGTTCTGAGCGGTGGCACGCCACCCCTGAACCTCGCGAGCAGCTGGCAGCCCCTGCGGCGAAGTGTCAAAGCACTCACCGATGCTTCTGCTTTGATGCGATCTCTGCGCCGCCCCCCTGGCCGTGCAGGCTGACAGCGCCTATCGGGCGAGTAGGAGGAGGCCTGGTACCGCGCGAGCCTAGAGGACGGGCAATGAAAGCCACTTCAAAAAGTATTGTAATGCGTCCCAAATCAAAGTCTAATGCACCCGTCAGCTTAGCAAATGGCCAGGGAAAAAATCTTAAATTGAACGGCAATTGACTGAAGCTACAGCAAATGCGCCCAGAAACGGTGCCTGCGCGCACTGACACGGCAAGTGATTGTCAAAGAATGTTGGGGCACCATTACGTACAAACTTTTTGTTACTGTCACGCCATGTGCACCTGTGCGGTCATGCTTTGGAAGACACAGGTGTCCGTTTCTTGCGATATGCGTTTGAGGCTTGGATGACAGTGGTCCTTTACTTCCAGGGTACGTCTGTGTATTAGGTGACAGTTATCCCTTGCAGGATCGACCGTGCACCAGAGCAATTATCAGTTTATTGCAGGATAACATGAAACGCACGTGCACAACATGACGCAGGTTTCCCGTACCACGTAAAAGCTCTAATTCACTGGACCCAATCAAATGGCGAGCTCTATTTTGGAGGTCTTTTCGGGGGCAGTGGGGAGGAAGAGGAGGGATGTTTGGGGAGGAGGGGTGTTTAGGGGAACAGTAAGGGGTGGTGGTTAGGGTGGCGATTAGAGGAGGGGGGAATAAATAGTATGATCTTCCAGGAAATTGGAACGTTTTCAGTGGTGACCCTAAGAGATTAGCATATTTTGTGTAAGACTGTATTTGTTTCCATTTTTTGGGAAGCTTTTTAAAGCTCTACTTGCAGCATACGTTGGAAAACCAGAAACAAGTCACTTGCAGTTGACAGATTCTATGAGTGGAAACTGTGTTTAAAGAACTGGTTTTAAGTGATTAGAAGACACTAACTGCCCACATTTTAGCAAAGAAACTATTTTCGGTTCACAAGAAATGAAAATTTGACATCGACATGTTTTCCCGGCAACAGAAAAACAAATCGAACGATTATCTCTCGTGCCTCGTCCATACCTCTCGTTAAGACCTTACGAACCCCCTCACTGGCTGTAGCCCTGATGACATAAATGAATCTATATGTCAAAGAGATATGACACCCGTTACCTTTTCCTGTGTGGGTAAATCTGGGAAATCCCCTTTAGTTTTGATGTCTTTTTGTGTGGGTCAGTCTGCGAAATCCCATTCGGTTTTAACGTATTTCTGAGTGAATCTTGGAAAGACCGTTTCTCATGAACAGAAGAGATCAACTGGTTGAAGGTGAAGTATTTGTGGTCCCAACCAAAACCCCTTTCTTAACCGAACGAATGTGCGTCTTTCGCCAGATTAGGTTTGCATGCAGTGACCGTGCTCGGCAAAACGGGATGGACATTCGACTGGTTAAAGGCCTTCCCTTTCCTTTTAAGGAAAACAGCGTGCGCATTGAATTTGAAGCAGTGCTTCAAACATTTTAATTCTGCCTAAACACTATTTGTTGGTTCAATGGAGAAATGTGGCACTGCTAACATCATAGATCCCTTTTCCGCAGGTAAACGTTACAGCCTACAGATTGTTTTGTTCGGATAATATAAGCTGTTTATATTTCCACCGAAGTAAGGAAGTCTCTACACCATGCTTGCCGACTGCTTGAAACTCTACTTCCATGCGAGAAACCAAGAAAAGAAGTTCAGCCGAGAAATGGCAGAGCAGCTGTCAGCAAACTTCCAAGATTTCAGCTCCGCGCTTCTCCCTGCTGATCATTCAAGGAGTGGGTGGCTGGGGGCGGGGAGGTGCAGAAGGGACTCTAGTGTTGTCAGTGTGGATAGACGCAGAACGAAAATTTGTGCTCACGCGATAGCCTACGAACCTGAGAAGTGTGCATCCTATTTTGACGTTGAAAATAATGGAATTTAAACCAAGAGAAAAGGTGGAAAGTAGGTTAAGATCCCGTACTGTAGGGCTGCATGCAATGTTTGTGTCGATGCCCTTCTGGTCAAACCAGCCGTAGTAGGGTTCGGTCGCCCTGCGTATTTTAAAGTTCAGCTTTGGAGAGAAATAAAATGCAATCCAGCCAAGGATAAAATCAGATTTTATTACCAATATATTAAATCCAAATGTTCGAACATAAAGAAAACTGTCACTGAAGATTCTTCACAAACACACACACGCAAACACACGCACGCATGCAAATAAACGAAAATTTAAAAAAAATTCTGCTCCTTTGCGAGTCTTTTGAAATACCGACATGCGCTTTGGCTACTCATCCGTATAGCCACATGCAACCTCAGCACTAGTTATATATAAAGCACTACGTCAGCATAAACTATATACAAAACACTAAGTCAGCATTGTCACCAGACGACGTTGTGTCACATAATGCGACATCTCTTGCATGTTGTCTACGTCGTAACTGTAACCCAGCAGAACGGCGACATCGCCACCTCCCCCTCACCCCTTCCCCCACCTTTTCGCCTTGGGTTGCTGATCAATAATAGATGACTTCAATTGGCACCAGCCATCGACGCGTGGTCGCATGTCCTCACGTGCCAACCCACGGTCTCCGGCACCAGGGGTCAGGTCTGCCACTGCATCTTGTCATTCATTTTTAAATTCTCATCTTACCCTGTCCCTCTGGCCTGACCACGGTTTGAGGACATTCCCGGGGCCAGAAGTCGTCACCATGGCTGCACGTTGGCCGGTCGCCGGCACGTGCCAAACCCATGCTGTCCTTGGGTGTCCTTGGCGGAAGGGAACGAATGATGTTTATTCTTACATGCCCCCTTAGAGGGATAGTGTACAGACTTTACAAATATATAGACTTTTAAGATACCATAGGCTACATGGGTGGTCCTAAATGAGATGTACAAAATTTGGCAGTGTACAGCAAAAGAAAAAAATGCAAAACATGATCAACGAAATAATCATAAACTACGATAATCCAATTTCTCTAGCCTTGAATGCTTTATATAGGAAAATACAAAATGCTTTAACACTATCGGGCCAGAAGTCGTCACTATGGCTGCACGTTGGCCGGTCGCCGGCACGTGCGAAACCCATGCTGTCCTTGGGTGTCCTTGGCGGAAGGGAGAAACCATGAGGGGGGGGGGGAAGATGGCTGGAGAGGTAGAAGTGTCTGAGTTACGCCATATCAGATCAGCATACTTCGATCTTATTTGAAGTACTTCTTTCTGCTGATGTGTTGTTAAGAAATAGATTCTGGAATGGCTGTAGCAAATTTGTAATTTTTGTTATTGAGTGCTCCACTCAGTTGTGAGCGCACCTTCCGAACGAAGCAGCTTGGAAGCTTTCTTTCTGAAAATGTACGGATGACGTAAGTCGGAAATTTGTCCAGCTCATAAACACATACAGAAACATTTCGGTCCCAGTTAAAAGGAATGTTACCAGGTGTTAGTCCTCCATACATTTATCAACGTAGACCCTTCGAAAAATTAAACAAACAACTGATTCTTGGAATGTGAAATGTGGCAACAGCAAAGAAGCTGGGCCAAGCAAAATATTTTTTTTTACACCTGACTAAATGATCCTCCTGTCTCCATTACTTCCCACACCCGTCAAGATACGTGTTGTATTATTTGTGTTGTTTTTTCTTGTCTCCTAATGGTTTCATACTTTATTTTACTGTATTTGCCTGTTTGTTGTGTGTTTTGGACCTGTTTGTTGTGTGTTTTTTTCCTGAGAGAGTAACGCCCTAAAACCTTGGAATGGGCAACTTTGGTTTGTCTCACACCACTCAGCAAAGTATATTTGCGAGCGGAACCAGTGGTGAAAACAATTACTCCAACTCCCTGTAACAAAAACGCTATTTTTGTTTCGCCAATCCTGGAACAAACTGTCTGCGCAGACACCTAGTTTCACTACTGTAAGTAGGCAGGCAATTTTAGAGGAATGTTCCTGGGGGTTTTTTCCCCCCACTATGGGGAGATGGAGTCCTATTACTAAGCTATGCACTGAAACAACCAGCAGATTGCTGCAGTAAGATTTCCAGTGCGGTGAGGCAGTGTAATGCTGGAGGGCTGGGGTTGGCGCATAGAGTGTACACAATGTTAAACTCTAGGGGGAAAAGTCTTTGACCACTCCTGGGTTCAAACCAGCAACATCCACAACCCAGTCCGCAGCTCTACGCGTAGGTCCCTTCGCTGCTGTGTCGCTGAACAACCCCCTTCTGTTCTCCACCTCTCTCGATAAAAATCAGATCGGATTCTCGCTGCGGACGGGTAGACTGGTTTTCGCCACTCTTTTCTCTCGACTTAGTCGAACGGTGTGAGACAAGCATAAGCGCTGTCAACATCAAGGCTGAGAAATGTTGAGAAATGGAGACAGGTTGCCATCGTTGGATTCTCTCCCCTGGCGTGGAAACCGACACACTTCATGATTACCTCCGACATCATTTATAGATATGTTCAGATACGTTCGCTGTCCGTATACGTCCTCTGAAGCGGTCCGCTTGTACGCCAAGGGCAGGGAGAGCACAGAGCTAGACGTGTGGTTACGTCACAGCTGTCGACTCCACTGGAAGGCGTCTAATGCTGGATTGACAATGTTCGACTTAAAGTCGAGCGACTTAAACCCTGCATTAGGGACCGTGTATATATATATATAGAGAGAGAGAAGGGGATGGGGAGGGAATGGAAGAAAGCGGAGGGAAGATGACACGGAAAAGAAGGGAGACAGAGTGAGAAAGTGCGGGCAGAAGAAACGAAGAAGAGATATGAGAAATCGGTTGTTAATCCAAAGGATCGCAAGGAAAGACACAAGAAAAGGAGAAAGGTTGTGAACAGGGGGCAGAGGATTTAAGTATTCCACAAATCGGTTAATGGAGGGGATAGAAAATAAAACTAGGAATTTTGTCGCCATGGTTCAAACCGCTCGACGTGACCATGCCAGTCGCGACTCTTTCCCTGCCCAACCCTCCAACCCAACTCCCCCACCTATCGCTGCCGCCACTGTCAAGAAAAGCTCGTGCGGTTCGCGTGTGGCTCTCGTGCGGCAGTCATGCATCGCTCGATCGTCGCTGCACAGCAGGCTGCAGCTCGTGATTGCGTGCAGTCAAGCTGGACACCCCATACCAAGAGGGACGAGAGGTTGGGGGCGGGAAGGGATGGGCAGTGTGGACAGAGCGGGAAGTCCAAGGCCACGTTAATGCAGTCAAGCGGCACCCTTGCATCCCGACGGACTTCGCATATCGGTCGTCTGTCGAACCGGGAAGGCGACTCAAAACGGAGCTGTGCCCACAACACGCAAATTCCCCGATAGGCGACAAGTCGTGACGCAGATAAAGGCTACACAGTCGTGTTTGCTTCCAGAAAAAGCTGAGACGACATGCTGCTCATGTATACGTCTTTTTTCAATTTTTTACTTTCTGCCAGAAAACGAGATCTCTTTTCTTTGAGGAGAAATATCATCCGGTTCGATATAGAACTGATATCAACGTCAGGGGTTCGCTGCTGTTCATTTTCCACACAGCTAATGTCAGACTGACACGGCACGATCAGGCTGAATGACAAATATTATCTATGATAGATAGTCCGTCGCTAATTGAGTTTTATCGAAACCAGATTTTTTTTCATGGCAGATTTTCACTGCTCTGTCACTGCAAGGACGCTACTGTAGAAATATCTCGATAAAGTTTGCAGCATGCAGCGTCCGTCGTACAAATAATAGTGTGTAATAAAAAGCCTCGCGCACACTGCAACGCCTGCATTGGAATGGGTACATGCTCACCCACCCACTCTCTTTCACTCACATGAAATCAGACAGTAGGAAGACAGAATCAACAGTCAGGATGCGTTGCATAGGCCTACATTTATTATTCAAAAGTTATGCTATTTTCATGTAATAGTTTTTTATTTAAAAATTTAATAGAGCAACCACACACACACACACACACGCACGCGCGCACACACACACTTTTCGCACTTACTTTTATAGCAGTCTGAGCACCACTGCCATATCCTTGCCCTCCCACACCCATCGCTACTAAACTTATTGGCTCAAAATCAGGAAGCGCCACAAATAAGAGTGAGAAAGATGACGATAATGGGGAGGCAACCTTGCTAATGAGTGGACTTTCTCTGCGGTGCCTGGAAAACAGAGGCGTGTTGTTTGTGGACCTGCACACACGGTCCTTTTCATGCCTGTTCACCTGTTCACCAGCACCTCCAGCACGCCAGGTAGACAGTGTGCATTGCAGGCCAGTCACGGCTAGCTTCCCCTCTCCCTCGCCTCCCGTCTGTGGAATCCAGACAGGTGCCGTTTATCGAAGAATCGAGAGCAAGGCATCTCCAAACCCTCCCTTTCGCAGTTACTGCCTCAGTTGTCGCTATCCCGAGGCAGACGTGCAATGCATCAGATCGGATCTCTGTTCGGAACAACTCGGGTAGTTCCGTGCTGTCCGTGCTTAAGAAAGAATAGACAGCTAAAGATGGGCTTCGAAGTGGTAATGCCCCTAAAATGCCAGTCTCCCACTTTCCAAACACGTCAAGCGAAAAAACCCGGTAAAGAACAAGTACAATAACTTGTAGCAAAAATGGAATTTATTATCGTGAAAAATGTATCGCATCTTTGAGGAGCATCCCCCCTCCCCCCGCCTCCATTCTTGTTGAGAACAACCTGCCATGGAAATGTGTCTGTTAAAATCAGATAAAGTCTTAGGTGCAGGATATTGACTGGTTCTTTACCACCGTTTTCTCTCGACTACGTCGAACTGTGTGAGAGGGGCGTAACGGCTCGGTGGCGGACTGTGTATCTACTGTCGTCAGGATCTTCCCTCCACTTCACGACCGCCTCGGTGGCGGACTGTGTATCTACTGTCGTCAGGATCTTCCCTCCACTTCGCCTTTACTGGCAGGACAGTACCTGCTGGGCTCTGTTCCAAACTCGGAATCCAAACAGTATGATAACAACAGCGATGACATGCAGAGCAGATACAAACCAGCAATCTAATGCAGTTTGCATCTACCGCAGATGTAGATTGTAGATCAAACAGACAGGTCGCTTCTATGTCCTGATCAGTTCGGAGACGACCCAGTCGCGCGCGCGCGTGTGTTGGAGTGGGAGGGGATGAGGGTTTTTTTTCGAGAGATGGAAAAAAATATTTAGCGACTGTTCTTACACGTATTAGCAACGTCATCACCAACTAGAGAGACAGCTTCCAAACCACCGCGAAACACATCAACGGCATGCACAACCACGGAGCATTATTTTACCTGGGTTTTGGCAAGGTGCCAGCACTAACACCTGCCTGCAAGAGCGCACAAGGAATCAAAAGTGTATTACAGACAAGCCATCAATTATTTCCTGAAATACTTGTGTGAACAAGCCTGTTTGCATCGCCATAAGAAAGGCACTCGGTTCCTCGATGAGGCTGGCGAGAAGAAAAAATCCGATAAGGCAGATGCAGACGAAGACAGAGATCTGCGAGAAGATGTAAAAAAAAAATTGAAGGAAGAAAAAGAAGTTGGATCTACGCACCTGTCCTGGACAGGTGTGAGTGGCAACTGCGGGTTACCCAGTAACAAATTTGACACGAGTAAATGGCCAATCATGTCAGTTCAATTTCACTTCTGAGCCCTTTTTTACGCAGACATCACCGCCTAACATCGTCTTTACTCACGATTTCCCTTGTTCTGCATCTCAAAGAAATAAGCGAGAGAAGTGGACTGAGAAAAGTCTGTGGACTTTTTTGTCTGTGCGTAATGTTCCACTACCCCCCACCCACCCACCCACCCCCACGCGTACTTGCTGCCCTGTCACCTACATTCGTCTAATTTTAACATTGCTGTCATCGTGGGATGCCCCACTCTGTTAATAGACATACATACCTATCCACCCTCCAACTTCCTACCTGCCTACTTCGCTATCGACTTGCCTGCCTGCCCACTCAAGCATCCATAAATATTTATACATTGATAGAGTTGCTGGGATCATTTC